>CAVNYN010284927.1:0-86146 GCA_963692815.1 Nyctanthes arbor-tristis | reverse complement strand
TGCTTTGGGGAGAGGACTGTCTGCAAATAGATCCACTTATATATTGAGATATCGTAGGTTTTTCTCTCACTTTCTTGTGCATTTCTCCATTAGAAATGGATACATATTTGGTTATCTTGTTTATCACAAGTTTGGTTAAATTCCATGGAAATCTTTATGCACGGAGCAATGTTATTGGCGGAAAACGCAATTTATGGTTTTGCTGCAAATATTAGATGCCATTTTTCTGCTAACATTATGCTCACAGAGCATAAAAATTGAGATTGCATCATCTTAGATGAGTTAGATTTGGGTCTAGTATTCAGAGATGTGAATTGAGGAGTAAGAGATGTGCTACAAATGACAAAGGGGATTTTTGAATTGTGGCTATATCACATATTTGACTTGGACTTGTTTAGAGTATAATTAGTCTTTATCAGTAAATGACATAAATAATAACCATTATATTAGCATTTGAATTATAAGCAGAACTAAAATATTTAAGCACTATACCTTTTGTCGACGTTTTGCCGTACTTCTCTTTCCTTTCAACACCATTCCTCCGGTCAGAATCGTCATCATCCAATTCGTTCCTTCCATCATTTTCAATGTCACTTTCACTTGCTGTTTCCCATTCAGAGTCCTCGGTACCTTGGCCACAAATATCTCCAGTATCCCCTTCACAATGTATATCACCATGTTTAATAGCAGCTTCTTTAAATAACCAAGCTGCACGCATCTGTTTCTTAACCAAACGCTCTGCATAATCGGGAACCTTATTCTGCCTAGAGGACAGATCAGGATCAGTTGACTGGGAACATTCATTTATGAACAGTATAGCATCTAACAAACTCTCCTTAGCTAATCCAAGCATGTCATAGGCTTGTGCTCTTCTCCAAAGGCTTTTCGCATGGCGATTAACTGGGTTATGAATACAGAGTGCACGGGTAGCATCACTTATAGCATCCAAGGGCTTTTGCAGCAAAAGATGACACTGAGCTCGATTACTGTAAAGCACAACTCTTTCTTTCTTTGACCTCATTGGACACAAAGCCAGTGCTTCTGAATACTTTGACGCGGCACCAGAAATATCTCCTGATGAGAACAAGGAATTTCCTTCAAGTTTAACAACTAAAGCAGCAGCCTGTTTGATATGAAGATCCTCCTTCAGCATATTCTTTTCCCATTTTAATCTTTGTCGAGAAGTTAAAAGTTCCTCGACTTCCTCCTTTGCACGGCTACTGATCGAGTTGCAACCTGTTCCTTGAGATTGAATACATTCCTTTAGAGCATTAACAATTGAATCCCCATCTGTTTCTTGTGATCTCCGAGTGTAGAAATTTCTGCAAGGTCAACTAGTGCAGGTATCGCTTTCTCAGTCACCTGTATTGTAAGTGTAATTAGAAAATAACAGAATAAGACAAATTGAAATTTATAGACTACAAAAGAAACTGTGGACATCTCAAAATATCTAAGTTCATTTTGTAATAGTTATTACTGTACTTACGAAATAAAATTCCATTGAGATCGGACCTCAAAGAAACTGATTGTAAATCACAAGCAATTACCTTATGGCAATTACTCGGATCTTGGAGCAACCATAGGAGACAGTCAATGGCCATATATTGCCAGTCATCAGATGATTGTGCTATGTTACACAAAGCATCTAAAATTCCAGGACAGCTAGCGACGGGTTCCCTTCCAAGCTTATGAGAACAAATCGTTCGTAACAGTCCAATACCAGCTGGGGAGTTTTCATTCACTAGTCCACCCCACATACCCGGAAGTTTTACTAAAAAGTCCGGTTTGCAAATAGCAGGAAGAAATTCAGGTTTGAAAGCAAAGCAATTTATGAGTTGAAGGGACCAGCATTGCAGCTGACTAGCCCATTCTTCTGCCTTCCGTGACTCCATTTCAACACCACCCATTCCTCGTGTAAGAAGATCACAATGATAACTCAGCCTCCGGTCAGCATCTTGGTAAAATTGTGCGTAAACAATTTCAAGTGAACTTGTTGCAAGTTGCATCGATAGCTCTAAAATCTCTCCATGACTTGCAACAGCTGCAAAAGTACTGGCATACGTAGCTAAGTGTCCTAATGCTCGTACTGCCACTCTCTGTTCAACCCACGTTAACCTCCCTCTTAAAAGTTCAACCAAGGCCGGGATAACCCCTGCGTTCACAGCTGATTCTGCAAATTCTGCCATGTTCATAGTATAAGATCCAATTATATGTGCTGCATAGTAAGGAATATATATATTCTGGTCTTGTGACAACCAACGCCGGTTCTTTAATCCCTTCCAGATTAGTGCCACCATGCATTCAATTATTCCTAACCCAACAAACTCAGGATCATTAGGATGTGCCATGGCAGTATTCCAAAGACCACTAATAGGAAGAACCTGGCCGTCATCATCCTGTGAGGGCAATTCTCTGAAGAACTTTAGTACGCTTGCTCTACGCTTGCTGGGATTCCCTTCCTTTATGACACAAAAGAAGCATCTTGGATATGGACAGTCAACTGATGCTTTTTCCATGGTAACTCAAAATCAGGTCTTAACACTTGACAGTATCCAATAATTAATTCTCCATCAGAGTTGATGCAAAATACAGACTTATTGAACCACACGATAATTAATTCTCCATCAGGCTTCTACCTGAAATAAATGCATGGACACTGCATCAGCAGGCGATGCAAAATAACACATGTATTGAACCATAACACCAAGAAAAGTAAAATAAAAGTAAAAAGGAGAAGTAATGATAACCTCATAAATCCAAATGTCTTCATTGTGATTATGATATCTATAATGTTCTTTGTCAATGATGCAATAAATTACATTGAATGGTCTAATAATATAATGACAATTATGCGAAGATGATAGTCATGGATTTAGGTCAGAAGCTGTATTTTTGATAGGTGCTTTATCAGTAAGCCATACTTGTCAAATAAAAATTTATAATTATACTGCTTCTAAGTCATCTCATATAATCAGAATGTCATGAAATATATATTTTGTTACACTAAGCTTGCAGCTAGTTAAGTCATTGAAATGCAACCTCCTTTTCCTTACCATGCATTTCTCTGGCCTCATCCTAATTTATTAACTGCTTTATCAACTTATCATCATAGCCTATCAATGAAATCATGGCCTCTTCCGATCTAACACAATTGTGGTATAGTCCTTTCAAGTTTAATGATGTATGATTCATGATAAATACCCTGAACGGTTTATTAATGGAGATCGTAATATAAATAACTGACACGTATGCATTGCAATTGACTGAGTTGTGCATATGGAAATTCACCACAGTCTAATCCTGTTTCTGATTCAGTGACATAATTCCGTGCAAAAACTAACTAATTTGCGTGAAAAAATAACCAGAATTGAAAAATGCCAAATGGCAGAACCTGTAGCTACCAAAATGCAGATTCAAGGAAGGAATTGCAGAAAAACAAGCATTGATTTACCAAGTTTTGCAGTCAATCAAATATCTTTATGGTCTCAATTACACAAAAAGCGAGAACATGATACAAATGTAATAACTGATACAAAACAAAACTAATCAAATTATGAACAACCACTTATCATTTACAGATATACTAGAACGCCTCCATAAAAAATTGGTTTTAATTAAAAAAGGGGGGCGGAACTTAAATTCCAAAGTACTCAAACCAGACAGCAAGGAGAAAAACTCAGAATGTTGAAATCAACCGTCACTCCGTCAGCAACAATATATAAGAGAATCCACTTTGATTTTTAGAAGAGGAACAAGTAAAAAATTCAAATCTTCGAAGAAAGAATAAAAGGGGTTTGAAACGTACCTCAAGATTAGCTAATAAATACTGAGTCTTGAAAACAGAATCCAATGGCTTTCTTTGTTTTAGGGCAACTGGATTTAGGAGCTGAGTATAAGCTGGATCGTTAACTTCAAATTTTCGATAGCTCATTGTTGGTTAAAGAAATAGAAAGTGCAAGAGAGACAGTGAAAGATGGCCTTTTTTGGATGTTATTCGTGATGAGGAAGATGAGCTTGTCATCACTTTTCTTATATTTCATTTTACACAATTTTTTTTTTTTTTGCAAGTAGAAATACAATTCGTACTATAACAGTATAAGTATATATAGATATATATATATCATTTTGAAATATAACATCATAACAGTACAAGTATAAACTATATATAAAATATAGACAAATTCTACACGAAAGGAATCAAACTTAAAACCTCTACTTCTCAAGGCTCAACTTTAGCCTCTGCTCAAATGAGCTAAATCTCATCGGCATTCCATTTTACACAATTAGTTAGTTTATTATAGTCAAAAAAAATTATTATTGTTTATTGTTTTATATTTATTATGTTAAATTTCACAAAAGTTCTCCAATTTTTACACTTTAATCATTTTGGTCATTAATCTTTTTTTCAACACACTAAGTCCCCAAATTTTTCATAAATATGCACAAAGTGGCACCGGTTGGGGAGGAATCTGTTTTTTTTTTTTTCTCATTTTCATTTTTATATTGTTTTCTTAAATTTAAAATCTTTTTTTTTTAATTTAAAAGATAAGAGTATAAAGGTAATTTTATCAATGATTTAATGAAACTATTGATGGATTTTGTCATCAAGGATATTTTGTGTGTATTTATGAAAGGTTAGAGACTCAGCTAGTTGAAACAAAAGTTAAGGACCCAAGCAATTCAAAGTACAAAGATTGGGGACTTTTTGTGAAATTTACCCTATTTATTAATGGAATGGAATGTACAGAAATCCATTGCTGGGGGCATCAAGATTTTTCTTCGGAATAAACGCAGTTGCATTTCTACAGAGCTATTCCCCCAATTTTAGCCCGTGCAAACGGTAGAGATATGTGTAGTGTTATTGAAATTGCGTATCTTCTAGCTTCATTCGTTACCCAATTCTTGTACTAGTTACGAGTAGATGGATTGTATTCTTATCTTTCTTAAGTCATTGATGCATGACAATCATTAGATTAACTTAAAAAAACGTGAAATATATCCATAAGACTTCGTAAAAGAAACAATATTGGCTTGTACTTGATACATCTTATAAACTAATAAAAGAATTTTCTAAGACATGTCTAGGATATATTAAAATATAAGTAAATCAACAAATCTTGTGTATTTCTGTACTAACTAAACTAATCATATTTGAATTTATCTCTTTCCCTGGTTGGAACTTTCTAAAACAATCATCATTTTGAATTTGATTAATCTTGTTACATTACATAAATGTGCAAGAACGGACAAGTATATATTCATCTCTGGTCTTTACTCAAATTGTTTGTTTTTACACGATAATAATATATACAAGTTACGTCACATTTCCATGTTACCGCATTACCTATTTGAAAATTTTTAATAGTGTTATTATTATTTTTTAAATCTTCCATTCATAGTGGCATTCAAATTCTGCATAAACTATGCCGGTTAGATCAATTATTTCCGAGTTTAAATTGACTTAGAAATTGACACTAATGGCACAAAACAGGCTCCTATTACTTTCAGTAACACCGTTATTTTATCGATATTTATATTTTTAAAAATTAGAAGCATGCCCTTTCTGAAGTACATAAGCTTGTAGTTATCAATTATTGTAAAGAAACTTTTCTGTATATATATATATATTTTTTTTTTTGGTGGGAGCTAACATATGTATAGAACCTTTAATATCAGTGTTATTTTCTTAATAGCTGGATTGCGAAATCATGAAATGACCTAACTTTGTAAGAAGTTGTGCTAATGACGCATTTTAAAAATTTAAGGGAATTTGATTCACATTATAATAATCTCGTGAAATCTTTTTTCGAATCCATATGCATAATGGATATATATTTAATGGATAATGAAATAGTTATCAAAAAATTTTTGATAAAATTAGTAAAAATAAAATTATGATATAAAAATTATAATGAAAAAAAAATTAACACCCTTTAAATACTCGCCATCAAGTCAAAGTGTTACAAGATAGAAGAAATATTTTATGTTATTATTCTACGTACAAGTTGGTTTTTATTTTATTAGAAGAAGATGACGCAATGATATAAACTTTTTTACTGAAAAAGAAAAGAAAAAGAAAATAGCAGTTGATGTTAGCTTAATTACCTGCTCCGAGGCTGATGTCAGATTAAACATATGGCTTTTTGTTGTAATCTTGTTTGTCCATTTCCACCTAATCTAATTTATTTAATAATTTATCTTCCATTTCAAAATTTTGGTCCATTATTAATTTTATTTTTTAATTTCCCTAACACGGATTTTCATATCAATTTGCATATGCAAGATCTGACTGACAACTCCTTCAAACAATACATGGTCTCATATTGATTGATTCAATAATAAATATTGTTATTATTATTTTAGATTAAATTGAGATTACAACGGTGTATAAAGACCAACACAGTGTCCATGTGTTGAGCTGTTTATTTTACACTATAACACACATGCACTAGGGATGTAATAATCTTGAAAACACGTATAATTAGGAAAAGTCATATATATAAGGACCTGTAATCATGATCATGTGTTATGTAATAACTTCAGTGCAAAAATATAAAACATTCACAGTTGTAAGTTAAATTAAATGAGAGAACATTGTGCGAAATTACTTTTTTTACATGGTCATCGTTATCATGCAAATATTGTCAAGATCCAACAAGAAACCATGAGAATCCACGCAATCCTTTTTAATTTGATCATGAGACAAGTGATTGTAATTCAAGTGATTAATTAATTACCCATCAAGAAAATAAAAAGGAAATACTTAATAGCTCATGAATAAAAGTTGCCATATTTTGTAGGGAGGTAGATGGTAAATGCAGAAGCGGAACTTATTTTTCCCAATAAAGAGTAAACTATTTTACCATGAGGAAAATTATATACAGAATGAAAGAAAATTTATACCCTTTTAGAAAACTTACCAAAAGGATTCAATTCACGGGCCGCTTCTGTATAGATTTATGCGGAATACGTGCATGCATTACCATTACTAAGATCACAATGGTAGTTTTGAAGACGAAATTAAACGGAGGTTCAAGAGGGAAGATTGATACTGAGAAGAATGGTAGCTACTTCAATATTTTTTAACTACCGGCAATTTGTTCTTGATATTAACATATACACTTTCAACATTCACGTAAAAGTTGGACTAATTATAGATAGATGTTTATACAGTTGTCCTCTTCATTAGTGGAAGTAATTAATTATTCTTGACTTAAGTGCCCGTTCCAAACTTATTTTAATGAGAAATCAAAGATAAAAATGATGAGTAGAGTTAAATTATAGAGATTTATAACGTAATAAACTATGTAAATGTGGATAGTATGACCAATCTTTATTTAAAAGTAAAATGAGTTTAGAAATAGAGACTAAATAGATACCTAGGTACTTACTTGAATTAATTATTAGCTCTTGTTTGAATAAATGAATATTCTCATATATTTATGTATTTCTATTCATCACCCGATGTGACATCAATTAGAATTGCATAAGAGTATTCAGTTTAATTAAATAAGCATCCCCTCTTATTTAAAAGAAGAAAGAAATTAAAGGATTGGACTAGGGTAAAATTACAACTTCACCCATGTTGTGTGCTAAAAGAAAGAGAAATATGATAGATACAATCATAATTTTACTCTCAATCTATAAACCTATTTGTACACTAATATGTATATGTAGCATTACTCAAAATTAAATACCAACCATGTGGCATCTGGCAAGTTACTTGAAGAGGAGTGCTATTTGTACACATAAAGTGTACAACTTTTGTACACACCCTTATGAATTTACTTACACTCTTTAAAAATTGTGATTTCAAGAATAATGGAATAAAAGACATTTAAATAAATACAAAAAAATTTGTACAAAAATTGTACATTTTATAAGTACAAATATCACTTCCCGTTACTCGTTACTTGAATGTTCATTTCTCCCTTTTTAATTTTACTAAAACTGAAATCTGAACATGTTATTTAATTTCCAATTACCTACCAGGCATTAAAGGACAGGGGCCGGGAGTCATCTGTTGATTCAGAGAGAGAAGACGAAGAAGACGAAACAACAATGGAGGAGACTACTGAAAACAGATCTCACAACGGAGCACAAAACACAGCCTTTCTCTTCCGTAATCCCTGCAATTACCTTCAAGAAGCCATAAGAAGTATCCTCAAGTGCTTAGGGTTCGAATCAGGAGAGCCCGCAAATTCATCTACTCCCACAGAGAAAAACAACAAAGATGCTACTACTTATCAAGATGATGAGACAAGCAGCCAAGTCGAGCCACTAGCTGTTCCACCGGCATCCTCTGCTGACCCGCCGGCCGTTGACCCCTCCGCTGATCCACCGGCAGCCACCGTTTTGGCCATGGCAGTTGGAAGAGCACCTCCACAGCCGCCGGTTGGTCGTGGAGGAGGTGGACAGAACAATTAATGGATAGGAATCCCAGTTCAAGTTTCTTGTTAATGTTGATAAATAAATTTTTGTTCTTGTTTTCTTGTTAATGGGGTAGAATCTCTCTCACATGCACACAGTTGTAGGGGGTGATGATAAGCTACAGTTTGTTTGGTTTCTTTTGTTTAATTGCGTCGATGAATATCAATTGGAAAACTTCAATCAATCACACGCGCAATTCTTAATTCTGCTTAAGAAGAGTGTGCTTATAAGTATGAAGGATCTCTTGATTTTTACGGATTTTAATGAATGTTGATGAACTAGTGCAAGGATCTTGCTTTGTAAATATTATTGTTTAATTTGCATGGTATTTACGCATCTCAATGTCTTCTATCAATTGAATTTATTTTCTTTATTGATTTTTAAGATCTCTCTCCGCCATGATCCATAGGGCCGAGGTTGACGGGTTGCTAGGTGTCAACTAGGGGAAGTAAGGGGATGGATAATGATAAACTACCATGTCGGTTTACCGGTTGTCAAAATTATAAAAAAGAGTTGGAGAATAAAACTGTGAATCCATATTCTTGATTTATTTGGTATTTCGATTTTTAAGGATAAAACTGTCAACTGGTAAAC
The DNA here is from genome assembly GCA_963692815.1 of Nyctanthes arbor-tristis. NCBI lineage: Eukaryota > Viridiplantae > Streptophyta > Magnoliopsida > Lamiales > Oleaceae > Nyctanthes > Nyctanthes arbor-tristis. The sequence goes on along the minus strand of CAVNYN010284927.1, from coordinate 77,122 downwards.
TAGTAGGGATGTGTATCATTACTCGTTAGGAGATAGCCGTCATAGCTTGGTGTAGAAATAAATGTATGTCTGTATATGTGGACATGACGGAGTCCATTGATGATGACAGCAATGGGTTCGAGTTGGCAATTTCTTCACTTCCATTAGTTTTTATGGACAGAAATGGACAGAAGATATAATACAGTAGAGCACTTTGAATGTCATGGGAAAATGTAAGGGAAAAATGTAGAGAAGCAAAATGAGAGGAAAAAGGTAAATGAGGTGCGAAGTGCCACAACCTCTCTTTGGGTAATTTGAACCAAAGTGTCGTTGAAAAATTTTTAAGAAAAAAATTTTACCTTGGGTTACCTTGGATGTGTAATCTTTGCCATTGGTTCTTTGAATCCAGATCAGGTGCTTAAAGCTTAATCAGTTAAGGTTGTATACTCTAGAGAGCCCGAAAATTCATCATCAACTTCCACTTGAGGGGGGGTCCACTTAGAAAAATAACAAGGATCGTACGTATATACTTACTTGGTCATGATGAGATCGGAAGAGCCAACGCTGCTGGAAGAGGGGAGCATCATAATTAATTAATTAGTGGGAAAACCCTATTCAATTTTCAGTTAGTAATTTACTTCTTATCTGCTTGCACATCGATTGGAGGTGTAGAAATTAATCCCTCCCACGCAAGACCACAGTTCGAGGGTGGTATTGGAGGCTACTGTTTGTTTGATTTCTTTTGTTCCCATATCCATATGAATCTAAAAGAAAATTAATCATGCAATTATTCATTGGTTTTTATTTCTTAGAAAACTCTGTGTCTATCTTCTGTCTAATCTATGCATATATGTTACTTTCTTTATCTTTTTTATTAGTTAAATGAATATTTTCTAACACTTATATGCTAGCGCGCATATATACTGCCACATCGCCCCCATATGAATGTGCTAGAAAATTATTTTACATGACCAAATTTTTCAATCAAACAAATTAATTTTAATCCTTGCCTTTTTAACAAACAGAAAATGTTAGTATACAAGATGCAATAGACGACTGTAGTTTTATTTTTTTTAATTAAATTAGAAAATAATTTTTTTTTTAACTTCAAAGTTACCGTCTAGCGGTTCTGAGTTGGCAAGTTGCTAGGAGGCAACTAACAGATGGGTAGGAAGGAGAGAGGTGGAGTGTGTACAAATGAATTTTATTTCTTTTAGACTTGTATACATTGGGGGGGCGGAGGGAGGGAGGGAGGGAGGCTAGACTTGCATCAGTGAGGGATAACACAACATTATTCTTGGATGCTAAATTTTATAAAAAGAAAGTTAAGGGTAAAACTGTTACAAAATATAAAATTAAGGACAAAATTGTAATGAGGATCAAAAGTTGGGGATGATTTACGTAATGCTACATGCTTCTTAGGAAGTAAGGAAACTGAACGCGTTTCATCCGCATACTCAGGTGTTCATACAGATACACGTATATCTGATATCTCCCACTTTAATCCTAATTCAGTAATATTGAACTCTGGATCAGTCCGGAAATACCCGAATTTAGCATCGGAATTATTTCAGATTTTTTGTAGTCTGTGATTCGAGATAATTTTAACCATGTCGAAGCTTGATTCTTTCTTCAGCAAAGGCTTCAAAGCTGCCAAATGGTGAGCCCTCAATTTCCCTCCTTTTTGCTTTTATTGTAAATTAATTTCTTACTCTCTTGATTTTCTCAATAAACTTTTTGAAAGTACATCATAATTTGATCTTTTGAGATGATTAAAATTAATATTTTTGGTGCCAAAACTTTGTTATGTCGTCACGTTTAGTGGCGTTTTAGTTTCCATGGAGATGCATTTGTTAATGGCGTATTGAGATGAGTTCTCCTGGTATAAGGGGGATTATGAGCGATTGTGAATATTATATCTGCTCTGACAGTGGGCAAGTATGTTCAAATTTACAGTAAGACCCTGCTGAAACTTGCAATTCCACGGATAAAGTTATTGAGGAATCGGAGAGAGGTTCAGATAAAAGAGATGCGCCGAGAAATTGCCAAGCTCCTTGAGACTGGTCAGGAAGCTACGGCTAGGATTCGGGTATTGATAGTAGTCCATTTTCTACTTGCTATATTTATTCTCAATCATGTTTGTGTGTATATGATCAGTGTGAGAGGTATTGAATTTGGCATTTGATCCTTGATCAAGGGTTAATCAGATTACCATTTTTAGGGTGCTGTGATTAGTAATAACTTATGAGTTTTTAATATTTCACTTGATTAGGTAGAGCATATAATAAGAGAAGAGAAAATCATGGCTGCTCAAGAGATAATTGAACTATTCTGTGAGCTTATTGTGGTTCGTCTGCCAATCATTGAAGCACAGAGGTATGTTTTTGTTTTCTCTTCTGTGTTCCCATTTAATGCAATTTGCATTGTTGATTCTGGCCTTGTTTATGATTTGAGGTAATTTGAGGTAATTTGTATAAAGAGTCTTTGATCTTTTACAAGTTGGAAATTGACAATGTTGGATGTTTGAGATCGAGTTTTAGTTCTTAAGTTCCTTTTATTCTTGTTGATTTTGCAAACTGATTAAAGCCCAGAGAAATTTGCTCTTTCTTATTGTAAGACCTGGTCAGGGATTTGTGATCCTATCATTTCAAATGGCAGGAGATAGTCTGAAAATCAAAACTTAGCCACTTCAGATAGAAGTTATTTCCTTTATGGTGGCTCCTAATGTACACAAGAGAAGCTCTAATTTTAATCTCCTCCCAAATGTATGGTTTCTGTCACATCTGGCGGCATAACGCCGCCAAATGTACGTGAGGAATGGAACTAAAAGAAGCTCCCTGACCTCAGGAAAGAAAGACGTGGCTGTAGAAAAATTAAGTCTGGAGTTTTGATAAACTCATCAGCATCCTTATCAAGAGAGAAGAAACTTCAATTTTTGTAGTAGAGCAGGGAGACACTGTTGTTCCCTTGGAAAATGTTTGTAGACCAAACTTTGTAATATAACTGAAGTGAATCATAACTATAAAAGATAGGAAACTTCAATCTTCGAGAAAATAATTTTGTGTATCGTTTTGACCGTCATCTGGGCATGGCCGGCTTGATTGACTTTCTTGTCTCGCTTGATGTGTTTGTGTTGTTTTTCAAGCACTACATTTGTTCTAATTTTAATCAATCTGCTCACGAACTGGACTCAATTATGGCGAACCCATAGATTTGTGCTTTGGGGAGAGGACTGTCTGCAAATAGATCCACTTATATATTGAGATATCGTAGGTTTTTCTCTCACTTTCTTGTGCATTTCTCCATTAGAAATGGATACATATTTGGTTATCTTGTTTATCACAAGTTTGGTTAAATTCCATGGAAATCTTTATGCACGGAGCAATGTTATTGGCGGAAAACGCAATTTATGGTTTTGCTGCAAATATTAGATGCCATTTTTCTGCTAACATTATGCTCACAGAGCATAAAAATTGAGATTGCATCATCTTAGATGAGTTAGATTTGGGTCTAGTATTCAGAGATGTGAATTGAGGAGTAAGAGATGTGCTACAAATGACAAAGGGGATTTTTGAATTGTGGCTATATCACATATTTGACTTGGACTTGTTTAGAGTATAATTAGTCTTTATCAGTAAATGACATAAATAATAACCATTTTATGTATTTTACTGCAATTTCAACTTTCCTTTTCCTTTTTCTTTTTGTTGCTGTATTTGTGGCGTGTACCGAAATGGCATAATACTGGAAGAATTATAGTATGTTCAAACTACGCGTGCTTACTCTGTTTTGTTAGTTTATTACCCTGGATCTGTTGGTATGTACATCTTTCTAGATGTTCAATGCTTCTGAATAAATGAACTGTGAAAATGCTTAAAATTTCTTTTGTATCTATGTTTTAATTAGCATTTAATTAATAAATATATGCTGGAAATGTGAAATTTATGTGTGTATATTGATTCATATTCGCAACCTATCTAGTTGCGTCATGAAAGTCTTGAGGATCTAACATATTGCCTGATAGGTATTTATAAATGTATAAGGTCTTTTATGCTAAGGAATGGGAATTGATGAGCCTTTAGGAAATATAATCATATTTGCTAATTCTTCATTTACTTCTTTTAATTATCTATGTTTTACCTGTACTTGTCTCCAAAGAAAGAAAATATTTTGGAACTGTGTCCTTTCTCATCGACCATATAAATAATGTCTTACTAATTAAACCTCTTTACTCCATATAATTTTCAGGGAATGTCCTCTGGACTTGAAAGAAGCAATTTCCAGTGTATGCTTTGCAGCACCAAGATGTGCCGATCTGCCCGAGTTGCTGCAGGTTCAAATGTGGTTTTCTGGAAAATATGGGAAAGACTTTGTCTCCGCTGCAACAGAGCTTAGGCCAGAATGTGGTGTCAATCGACAGGTTAGATAGACGATAGACTGTCATCTCATGGCATGCTAATTTGGAAGGTCTCATGGCTTTTGTTTATTTCGCTTTTTGTTACTCGACACTTTCTTCTGAAACTATATTTTCAGTTGGTGGAACTGTTATCTGTTCGAGCTCCTGCTTCTGATGCAAAGCTGAAGCTGCTAAAGGAGATTGCTGAAGAGCACGAGTTAGATTGGGATTCAAATGCTTCTGAAAGTGAATTGTTGAAGCCCCATGAAGATTTATTGGTAGAATTACTACTGACTCTGTTAAATCCATTTCTACGGAGTGTATTAATTCCATTTCTAATCTGTACACCTTCCTTTTCAGAATGGATCGACACGATTCATCAGTAGTCCTGACGTGCCCCTTCCCAAAGGGAAACACAACGAGCCTACAGATTCTGCTCCTGAACCAGCCACCATTGAACGGTTTAATTCTGATGCCAGTCTAGACATACTTGATCTTCCAGAAGTTCCTAAGCAGACATTACATTCGAATAAAGGCACCGTCCCAGCTCCAGATATTGTTTCTTCTCCTGCCTCTGCAACATCCAAGGCAGATAGTGAAGAAACAATCCTTGGGGAAAATGAAAATCTTCCCCATTTTGTGCCAGATATTGTTTCTTCTCCTGCCTTGAGAAATGGATCTTCTCCTGCCTCTGTAACATCCAAGGCAGATAGTGAAGAACCAATTCCTGGAGGAGATGAAAATCTTCCCCATTTTCTGCCAGGAGAAATGGTCCGGCATAAAAATGTTGCTGAAGAGTTCAAATCTGTGCAAGAAAAACAGTTCGTGCCCTTCATATCTCCTCGTAATTCTTCTGCCTCATTTTCTCTTGGACACCCTTCTTCCTCTGTATTCAAACCAAAAAGTGGGACCATTGTAGATTTACATGATGTTCTGCTTGCAGCTCAGGCTGCCGCTGAAACAGCTGACCTTGCAGCTGCAGCTGCTCGTTCAGCAGCTAACCTGGCTGAGCGCCGAATAAGTGAACTCGTTAAGAAAACCAGTAGTGAGCCATCAAATGTTTGCATCGACAACCCTTTCCACTTGGACAAACAAAAGTCAGGGCCCACGGAAATGGCCAAATTGGATCATCACAATCTGTTTCAGGTTTCCAGTGATTCGACTTCTCCAAGTCCAAACACAAAGGTGGAATGTGGCAACTACTTGGGGCATTATTCTGCCACCCTTCCTGCAGATCGGTGATGCAGTCACCAGTCAGGATATTAGCCAGTACCAGCCTCAAAGATTGCCTTCTATGGATGATGAAACATTTTTCTCATACCCCAGTTTGTTCACGGCACAAGGCATAAATCTGAGTTCTCATGCACAATCAGTTACCAGTAACTCCAAGTCTACCCCTGAATGAATGAACAAATTCTTCTTTTCTCCTTCAGAATGATACCTATATTTTTCTCCCTTCCTTATCTGTCACTTGAATCCTGATTGAATTTTGTAGAATTTGTTATTTCTTTGATAATATAATTTGTTAGCCTAAGTAGCTAAGTTCACTGCCTCCATGAACTAAGCTTTTAGGCATGTTGATTGATGTACATACGTGCTCCTGGATGCATTGAGGATGATTTTGCAAATTTATTAAGGATTTCATTCTTTAAGTTTTGGGCTGTGTGTGTGTGTGTGTTTATAAGCATAACGTGATTATGTAGTAGAAAATCCTTATATGATAATAAATATACAGAAGTATAATCATTGCATCTATTTTCGCTTTTTCTATTTTATTTTGTTTATCTTTGTTTCCCTCAATTTCATTGTATGAGTTTCACATAACGGTTCTCTGTCGTTTTAACAATTTTCTAAATTTATGATTATTCACTGTAAAAATTAATAATACTAGTCTATCTCCCGTGCATGCATTGGAAACAATGAGTAATTAAAGAAATAATGATGGTGAAGTAAATTATTCTAATAATCAGAGATAATTATGTCATCATCATATAATAATTTTAACTGATTAAATATGTTTGCACTTTATGGCATATTTGTGTATTTCAAGTGAATTATATTTTAGCTGTGTTATTTCTGATAGGCTTTATACTGAATTTGCTAAATTCTTATATTAACTGTATTATATTTCTACTTTTACAAAATGAATTAGTCATTATTTATTATATAGAAACATATCTTTTTTCGTATAAAAGGAAAAATTTCTGTCATTTCCCCCACCCCACTTAGCCACAGTGTCAAACCAAGAACAGTAATTTTTCAGTGTTAATTCAAGCCCACCATAAACATAAAAGTATAGATCGTGCCCAACGATGCAAGGGTGAATTAGTCATTATTTATTCAAAAGATACTATATCGATCCTTGTTTATACGATTATCTTGAGCTACATATTTCCTACAAAAATAAAATAAAATAAAATAAAATAATAATGTGTAAAAAAATTGTAACGTTTTGCAATACTAGAGACATTCCGGTCAAGAAAACTTTATGAAAAGAAACGACTTAAATATATATTATTCCATAATTATTTCTTGATCTCATCTTGATCAAAAGCTTGAGACTTTTATGGTGGAACTTGGTAGTTCTAAGAAAGAAAACAAAAAACGTAATATATAAAGCTTGATGGTTTAACCTATATTGTTATTGTATTTTTTAAGCTTATATCAACATATTATTCCCATTGGGCAATTTGAATTATGCTGCTAAGTGGTATTACTATATATCTCTTGTTGCTATAAATGTCATATATCAATTAATTTTCGTGTTCAAAAAAGATATATATATATATTTTGACATTAAGAAAGGTATATTATTATTCATATTTAACAGGGTAATTATATTATTATGATAATTATTATTTATTATAACCATAGGGTAAATGGGAGTAGTTGGTAGTTACCATTACTACCTAAATTAAAAAATTTTAAAAATAAAAAAAATGATATAATTGTATTGGCATTGAAAGTTGAATAATGGAGATTTATAACTTATGCTGACATATATATAAATGAAAAGACACGAGCCGAGAAAGGAAAGGTTTTGGAAGTTAAAAATTCAAACACACAATGCATTTAAATCTGCTTGTAGGCAGTAGGACGACGCAGTTAAATTTGATTGTGGGCAGTAGAAACATATGGGAAGGAAAGAAGGAATAACGTGGGGGAATATTAAAACTCATATGGAAAATAAAAAATATTATTAAATGGAAAATATGAGAAAAAAACAAAGTAAATAAAAATATCCACAATTGTGGGATAAAAGTGAAAAGTGGGTAAATAAGAAGGAAGAACGTGAGGGAATATTAAAATTCACATGGAAAATAAAAAATATTCTTAAATAGAAAATATGAGGAAAAACAAAGTAAATAAAATATCTACAATTATTGGATAAAGGTGAAAAGTGGGTTAGATAAAGGTGAAAAGTGGGTGGTTACAACTACTATTTAAATTAAAAATTTTAAAAACTAAAAAAATAAAAAATATATATCATAGATTCTAGTAACTTTTTAGACGGGAAAAAGATATTGGAATAACTGCTCTATTTCTTATATATAGATATAGATTTCAAAACTTATTAAAGTACCTCGTGTGTTTTAAAAGTGATCAAGAGATATAGATTTTTATTACATTAACAAGAAACTTTAACATAAAAAAAAAAAAAAAAATCTCAGAGATCCCTTAAAATGGTAAATAAAAAAATAACTCAAAAGATGGTACAATGTATAATGACAAGTTTGGGCCTTGAGGAGTAGCCTATTAAGCGTTAATGGCTTTCAGATTGTCAATTAAGCTTCTGATGGGCCATATTTGGAGGCCCAATACGCTATATTTATGGGCTTTAGCTTTTCCCAGCAATGTTCATTTTGATGGGCCTATATTAGCCCAATGATATCCTTGGGCCTTAAGAAGTGGCCGATTCAGTCTAGGCCTAATGTCAACCATTAAGCTTTAATGGGCCATAACCAGTGGCCATGAAACTAGCATTGGGCTTTAAATGTGGCCTGGTAAGCTTTAAAGGGTTCCAGAGGCCCATTATTAAGTTTGGATGGGCCGTCTCCGTAGACTTCTACCCAATGGACCTTATCCGGGGGCCCTATACGCTAACATTAAGCCTTTGAATGTGGCCCATTAATTTTCTAATGGGCATTAAACATTGGCCCATTTTGGACCATATTCATGGCCCACAAAGCTAAAATTGGGGCTTACGATCTAGCCCATCAATCTTTACTGTGTATGGTGGTCATTAAACTTTCGATGGGCCGTACACTGAGAGCTCCATTAAAAGTTTCTATGGGCTTCGATTGGGCCATATCAGGTAGCCCATTAAACTTTTGATGGGCATATCCCTTCATCCTTTATGTTTGTATGGGGCCTTATATAGTGACCCATTAAGGTTTCCTTGGGCCATATATCATAGCCCAAATCCTTCCATTGTTACCTTAGATTGTAGCCCATTCTGTCTGGGCCTAATAGTCACCCACTAAGCTTTAGCGGGTTCCAGGGGCCCATTATTAAGATCGGATGGGCTATATCCTGAGTCTTATACCCGATGGACCTTATCAAGAGGCACTATACAGTTAGATTAGGCCTTTGAATGTGGCCCATTAGCTTTCTAATAAGATAATGGGCCTTGGGATCTAGTCCATCAAGCTTTAATGTTTCAGTGGTTATTCAACTTTCGACGGGCTGTACACCGGGGCCCATTAAGCTTTCTATAAGCTTCCAATGGGACATATCATCAGGTGCCCCAATCCCTTCGTTCTTTATGTTTGTATTGGGCCTTGCATAGTGAGTAGTGACCCATTAAGCTTGCCACGGGCCATATACCATAGTCCATTATTATTCCACTATACCTTAGATTGTGGCCGATTAAGCTTTAATCTGCTTGTGCACCCTGTTAAGCTTTTGAAGGACTTTCATTGCCTATGACGCATTAAGCTAACATTAGGCCTTACGACTGGCCCTTTAGCTTTCATTTAGTGGGCTTTATCCTTATTGTAACTACGGTTTGAGATTTTGTTCGGCCATTTCCTGTGGCCCATTAAGATTTCTTTGGATCCAACCCAAAAGGAAGCTATTTCTCCAAATAAAAAATTGGAGCAATTAGACATTTGGTACTCTATATGACACCACTATGTCTTTAACCCTGGTGTATGATACTATTTATATACATAGTACTCATAATAGTTTTTTTGCCCTTCTATCTTTTTTTTATATTTTTTATTTTTCGTATGTATTTTTTTGTTAATTTATTTTTATTATTTTTGGACATTAGTTAAATGAATTAATATGATTTTAAGTTTAAATTTATTTCCTTATCCTGTTTTTGTAACTGAAAATAATTCAAATCCCTTCGCTAATTAATTGTTCTTGCCTAAAGACAAATTAACTAGAGTTCTTCTCCCATCCGGACTCTTCTTTTTGCACAAAACCATGGTGTTGCCCTAAATATCTATTCTTTTATCTTTGTTGAATTTGGGTTTGAGGTTTAGTGCTTATCGCATTTGGTGATTCTCAGAGAGTTAACGGTCCCCAAAATCTCTGATTCTCGGCGTTCTTCGGCGTGCTCAGCTTTTCCTCTGATTCTTGATGTATTCACAGTCGCAGATCTCTATTTCCGTTACTGTTGTTCGGCGTGTTCAGCTCTTTTGGTGATGGCTTCGAAGCGCGGTGTTAGTAGGAAAGCTAAGAAATGGATACCCAACAAGAGGAAGAATCTGTCGGAAAAAGAAGAAGAAGAATCTATGATTGGAATTGTAGACTAATTTTTCACTTATTATTTATGATGGCAATGGAAAGTATTATATTTTTCTTAGTTTATTTCCAGTCCTTTTTTCTTTCCCTACTTTTTTTGGTTGTTTTGGTAATGGAAATTATGTCATATTTTTTGTTTTTCACACATCAATGCTATGTTTCCTGGTGTCATGGATATATGATTTAAATGAATTGTTATTTGTAAATGTTACCTTTTTACCATATGATAACATTTTTTTTATAAGATTTCTATTTGTTAGTGTCGTCTAGCATGCCTATGGTATCAGGTGGTAACATCTAATTATAAGTACTGAGGAGTGTGCTCCTGGTGTTATCAGGTTTCATGTATTATGTTTGGGTAAATGACTTTTTATTGAGGTATATATCATTGGTGCTCCATTTTTGTTGAGGGTAACAATTTGTGTTACTTAGGCACATTTGTGACTAATGAATTTATGATACATTTTGGTAATCTACTGGGGGGCCATCTACACTGTGTTATCATGTGGTAACAGTTGGTAACAAATTCTATGTTATCTTGGCGTCGTCTAGTATGTTTATGTTATCAGGTGGTAACATTTGATTATAAGCATTGAGAAGTGTGCTCACGGTGTTATTAGGTTCTATGTATTTATGTTTGGGTAAATGACTTCTTATTGAGGTATATACAGTCATTATGTTTGCATTTTATAGCATCTCTATGTTACCAGGTGGTTGATAACAAGTAGACATTTGATTATAAGTTTTGAGAAGTGTGCTCCTGGTGTTATCAGGTTTCATGTATTAATGTTTGGGTAAAAATGACTGTTTATTGAGGTATATACTATTAGTGCTCCATTCTTATTCAAGGGTAACAATTTGTGTTACTCATGCACATTCATGACCAATGAATTTATCTCTTCCGATCTGTATGGTAAAGGACTTTTTTATTGGAGACTTTACTGTAATGTTCTTACTTTTGTAGTTACACGCAAGACCATTTCCCTCCTGAAAATCTCCCATTTTTAATTTTTTTTAAAAAGTTATTTGTGTGTATTGAGTTTCACCACACAGTAGGTGAAACATATGAGTATGTACTCATACAAGTTGCGTAAGAGCTTTTTTACCATATGATGATAAGATCGGAAGAGTCAACAGTATTGGAGTGATCAGGTGGTAACATACAGTTACAGAGAATGTTACCTATCAACCATTTATAGCAAGTTGGCTATCCTGGGGTTGTGATCAGATGGTAACATAACGTAAGCAACAGTGGTTCAGTTATTAATAATAATTTAGGGCTTGTTTGGTATTTTTTATTTTCGTAATTTATAAATTCACATATCATTGATTTGACAACTATTCAACAATCACCACATATTTTAAACTTTAATTAAATCTCCACCACTAATTTACAGTCATTATAAATTTCCTTTGTAAATTGATTTTATAAATCAAACCAAACGGGTCCTTAATTGACAAGCGACCAATACAAACTATTGTACCCCATACTATCTATGTAATTATCGCTACATTTCCAAATCTAATAATTAAATTCTGTACAACCCGGGGGTAAATTATCTAGGAAAAAAATAAAAAATGGAAAACGAACAGAATTCTGTACTCGTACTAAATTCATACTCAATAAAAGGAGATACATATTAATTTGAATAACAAAAATCCTTCCAATTACATGAGATTCGAAACATTTGATATGTTCACTTTTGAGTACATCTGCCAATGATGAATCATTTGAAATTATGATGAAGGCATCATTGTTATCAAGCCGAAATTTCAACGACAGTTCGAACTCAGTAGGATCTTTACCGATCTCACTGAAAATAAACTCTTCTAGTTGATCGAATGTGCAACTTTCAAGTAGCAAATTACCGGTCATGTTGTAGTCAATGATGTCGTTACCGTAAGTCCACCGTATGTTGTACATAATCACTACTACAATTCGTACCATTGCTGATTGTTAGTTTCGGGTCTAGTAACCTTCAAGAAATCTGATGCGCGGTGCTCTGTTTTTGTGTTTTTTTAGACTACCGAAGGTAACAAAGGTATTGTGTAGATAGGAGAGAATAAATCCAGTTTTCTGATTTGTTGTTCCCAATAAATATATACGTGGGTCAGGGGAAATGATGGTAGGGGTTATTTATATTGTATCTGGTAATTGCATGTAACAATCGAAACTTATTTGTAATTGAAAAGATAATTAAAGATTCCGCACCATTATAGGGATACAATTATTGTTGATTTTTTTCTTTTTCCCCCAAAAGCATAATTCGGTCAGTTTTTTAATTCTATTTTTCATTGTTTTATTCATTTTTAACGTAGGGCATTATTCAAATGAGATGTACTATTTTTACAAATAGTATGTGGTAGGATTCTATAAATATTTGGCATGGTATGTTCTAGTACTATATACGTAAAGAACCCTTTTACATTTTAAGTAAGGGTTAATTTCACAAAAGGTTTCCATCTTTTGAGTTAAGAATCGACTAGGTCCATAATCGTTTTTCGCTCTCCTAAGTTATCAAACTTTCATCAATTCACATAATAGGTCTTTTTTGCCGTTATTCTATCAATTTTTTAAGAAATGACATTTATACCCTTAGCTTTGTAATCTTAACAATAACATATTTAAAAATAATAAAAAAATCTAAAAAAAAAAAAGAGAGAAAAAACCCATTCCCCCTCCCCCAACAATTGCTACCGTTTCCGATGGCCGAAATAGGGGATGAATCCTCCCCTCCTAAAAAAAATTCATGCCAAAAAAGGCATTTTTCCGGCAACAAATGGGAAGATTCGCCCCCTTTCCAGTTTTGGTCACCGAAAACGGCAGCATCATTTTGCCGTCGACTGTTGGGAGGGAGCGAAGGGAGAGTTCCTTTTTTATTTTTAAATATTTTATTTTCGAGATTAAAAAAGTTAAGAGTATAACTATCACTTTTTAAAAAGAAAAAATTGACGAAGTAGTGGCAAAAAGGACCAATCGTATTAATTTATGAAAGGTTGGGACCCAAGACAGCGAAAAAAGTTGTGGACCCAGGAGAGCGAAAAAATTAGAGACCCAACTAATTCTTAATTCAAATGTTGGGAACTTTTTGTGAAATTATCTCTTTAAGTAATTATAAAGATATTGTAATAGAAAGAAATCGAATTCTTAATAAAAAAATATGAGAAGTTTAGTTAAACATTATCAAACCACTCCCTTAAAAAAATAAAAATAAAAAAATTATCAGACCCCATGAGTTTTTGGTAACTCTCAATGTAATGTAATATAATGAAGATACAATAATTACGAGAAATTGTAATCCAAAAAAAAAAAAGAAGGAAGAAGTAAAAGAATTATGAACTTTCAAAAAAAATGGAAAAGAAAAAGAATTATGAGAAATTGGGTAAATTGCACATATGATCCTAAAGCTTTGCACTTAATATCAATGGAATCATTATTTTTCTTTAACGTCATGGGTCTCTAATCTTTTATAAATTCACCTATAAAAGGGCTACGTGTGATTTTTGTCTAAAAATTAGATCCCATTAATTTGCAAAAATGACACCCTAGAAGTATTGAAATGAAATTTCATGTTGACATTTTGGGCAGATTTATTGAAGAAATTCCTGTTTATTAACATAATTTTGTAAAAAAATATGCTTAAACTTTCAAATCGAATAAAGAGTCAAAGAAAGTTTCGTCTTCGTGGTGTATTAAAAATGAGCTAAAATAATAATAATAATAATAATATATAAAAGAAATAATTTCTTTTACGGGAGTAAGACACGTGGCAATTTCTTATCCCTTACAGATAATGCCATCCTTCTCCACAATCACAAGATCATGAATTTAATCTGCACCGTTAATAACCTCACTTCCTTCAATTTACACCGCGCATTTGAATCCATGAACCCCACTTTACGGTTTACAATCCACACACTCTTCCACTTTCCAGTTCCCTGTCTTCTTCCTTCGCCGCGTCTCAGTCTCAGCCATCGTGAGCAATGGCCGCCGCCCTGCAGTAAACGCCGATCACCTTCCAGTCACGGTCACCTCCATCCGCCCAACTCCACTCAAGAGCTACTATCAGATTTTCGCTCTCCACTGGCCTCAAGTTTCCAAAGCTCACAATCAAGCCCCTTGTCCGCCGCAGGCGCATCGGCGGCGGCGCGTCGGGGGCCAGAATGGTTGACACCGCCGCCGGCAGCTACGCCAGCGCTCTAGCGGAAGTCGCCAAATCCAACAACACCCTCGAGCAAACCGCAGCGGACATCGAGAAAATCGATAAGATCTTCTCCCAACCCCAAGTGATCGAGTTCTTCACGAACCCCACCATAGACGATGAAAAGAAGATCAGCATAGTCGAGGAGATAGCCCAATCCTCAAGCCTGCAACCACATGTTGTCAACTTCCTCAACATTCTTGTAGACATGAAGAGAATTGATTTGATCAAGGAGATTATTAAAGAATTCGAACTTGTTTACAACAAATTGACGGATACAGAAATGGCACTTGTGAGTTCAGTGGTGCAATTGGAGTCGCAGCATTTTGCCCAGATCGCGAAAGAGGTGCAGAAATTGACAGGCGCCAAGAATGTGAGGATCAAAACTGTTATTGACCCTTCTCTGGTGGCTGGATTCACAATAAGGTATGGAAATTCCGGGTCCAAATTGATTGACATGAGTGTGAAGAAACAGCTTGAAGAAATTGCTGCTCAGTTGGAGCTTGGAGATATACAATTAGCAGTGTAATTTTGTCTTTTTTCTTTTGATTAGAAATTCTTATTTATGGACAAGTTAAGGATATATTATAATCGTATGGTATGGATTTCTCTTTTTGCTGAGAATATATGTATTTTCTGTTCTATGTTATAGCATACAATCCCGCTACTAGCATATATGAGAAAACCTTCAGCTCTCGCCGATTTCGGTGCTCCAGCTGTCCAGCATGTGAGTTTTGGGGTCCAATTTGGGCCCCAACACTCATATATGGATTCTTAATTGGTGCAATGAAGTTTTTTCCAGCAGACGTGCCTTTAAAAATAATTGTAAATGGGAAACAGAGAAATTTATTGTTATATCAAGGAGAACTTAAGAATCAGATCCTCTGAAAACAGTAAAGAGATCTTCTTTATTAGAACAGTAATGTTTTGGTTATCCAACAATATGACCAAATGATAATCAAGAAGTAAAAGCATGAATTATTGCTGAAGAAAAGCCGATGCTAAACTTTTTTTTTTGGTTTAAGTGTTTTCCTATACTTTGCTTGAAACTGAGCAATGGCCTCCATATAGAAGGCCGCAAATTCCGTTGACATCAAATGTTGGGCACAAAATCAAGAACCTGAGTCTTTTATATATTCAGAATGTCGATCCACAATGAGTTTGATGAGGGGGCTCTCCACATCAGCACCAGGCTGGTCCTTGTCTCGGCAAACTGTGATCTTTCCACTCTTAGAGACGACTATAACTTCATCTTTACGAGTTAAAAGCTCATTGGCTACAACCATATGCATTTTATACTTTTCAAGGGCCATATCAGCTTTCTCCAGAAGAATTTTTGTATCTGTCTCTAGCTGTCACGTCACATACAGAAAAAACATATGCCAACACTGAGTAACTCTCATCCTGTATTTACGGGGATGCAAAATATCTGCGGGTGTCTGGAAAGTAAGAAATTCAAACATCCCATTATTCTTCTTTCAGATTTATTTTTTCTATTACTCATATAATCAACAAGATTCATTGGTCAATTAAAAATGACTTGGGCGTAAGGGTCAGGTGCCCAAAATATGGTCAGTTCCATAACTAGGGCATTCAAAATAAGAATATGGATGGGTGCATAAGCTCCACCTAGTCTTGATATAAGCGTTCTCCTACAACAGTTAACCCGTTCATATAGAACTTAATAATTGTGAAAAATCATAATAAGCAGTGATCTTCTTTAGAGGGAGGTCAGATCCCCGTTCTCATCTAATTTTGTAAAAATAGCTTGGTACAGAAATTGCTTCTGAAAGAGGCTCGGTGTCAGTTCTCATCATCTAAATATATTATTCTGTAAGAAAGTGCCCAAGGAAATATTTGTTTATTTATACAAGGAGCTATGCAAAAAAGGGGAATGAACAAGAACACTGTAGACATGTAGATGTACAAGTCGAACAATCCCTAACAGTAACTTTAGGAACGTCATGGACATCTTATTTGTTTTATCACCAGCAGTATTCGTTGTTAAAATTATAAAATCAAATAAACTGTAACAAGAGCACCCTAGTTGAAGATACCTAACCTTGAATGATATGCAGAAAGCCCTGGGTGCCCAATCTTTCCTCAGCACAGAAAGCATCTTAGGAACTTGACCAAGCCGCATGTCCAAGGAACCAGAGCGGGACTGAATCTTATGCACTGTCTTTAAATTCAGACAATATTGAGTTAAAGTTAGCTGAAGACAAAGGAGTTCAGATGATCATATTCCAAAATGATCATGATCACAAAATAGGAACGGTTCTCTAGAAAAGTTAAATGAAAAAAGTATAACAGAGTAAACAAGAAGGTTCACTCATATCACGGAGAAGCAGAGAACAAGAAAACGAAATGAAAACACATCTTGAGTACAGTTGATTTATTACCATTGTCTCCCATGGAACATAAAAGTCAGAAACTGCAGCAGCAAGATAGAACATAGCACTTGCTCCAACGCTCCTCATTGATAATGCAATCAACTGTAAAAGCTGTCCATAGATAACAGTCTTTAGTAACTGAAGAAAAGAAAACCAAATGAATGAAAAGAGTGCATGCAGAGAAGAATTGAAATCAATGTTAGATACACTAGAACATTTGTATATAGCTTCTTGGATGACTAATTTCATTCATGTAAACTCAACAAACTTCTACACTGAAAGCCTACCTGTCAAACTTTAAACCCAGTTAAGTAAATATTATGCGAAGAAACATAATAGAAATGAGTAGTGGACAAGTAGTACTTGTGGATTCCATGAAATATATTGAGGGGAAAAAATGGTCTGGCTTTTTGTGCTTTAAATAAAAACTCAAAACCCATAGGGCTAAAGCATTGCAGAGTAATACACCCAGAAAATTGTGGATTTTCTCTACATAATCAATATGACCAATTAGCACAAGTAAAAAACTAAAAATCTAAGAAAGGATAACCTGAAGATACTCGAAAATTGTTGTGAAGGGAATTTTCAACAAATTGCCTTTGATAACTGCCTGCAGTGAAATTGATTAGTCTGAATGCTAATAGTAGAGCAATATGAAAAGATCAAAATTATGATTTAACTATGCAAGATCCATACAGAATGATGTTCGGACACGGCTCTCTTCACTGCTTCAGCATGAGTCGGATTCACTAAAACATTAAATGGGCATTACCATCAAGCAAAGAACCAAAAGAATGACTTACCACTCTAAATAACAAGTGCTTCATCAAAATATCAAGATTGTCTCAACTAAGAAGTTTAGTTTGGAAAAAAAAAAACTCCATAAATGA
This sequence comes from Nyctanthes arbor-tristis, assembly GCA_963692815.1. Classification (NCBI taxonomy): domain Eukaryota; kingdom Viridiplantae; phylum Streptophyta; class Magnoliopsida; order Lamiales; family Oleaceae; genus Nyctanthes; species Nyctanthes arbor-tristis. Next base: position 59,508 of record CAVNYN010284927.1, on the reverse strand, counting down.
TTAAGATATGCTTCGAAGAAATAGGTTGCACAAGATACAATATACTCGGAACCTTCTTAAGCAATGTTTACGTCTTAAGATGTTGTGTTGTAGTAACCAATCGATCACTCTCTTCGCAATCTAATAATTCTTTATCTACAGTAACAGGGTGCAAAAATAAAGAAACTGCTAACCTCCAATATTTGACTCATCAGAAACATCAAAACACTCAAGCAATGGATCATCAGGAAGCGACCTACAATATGGTTGGCAGGTTCCCCTGCACATGCATTAGGAAGCTGTTAACTACGCCAACGAAATCATTGGATATATCAACTAAATAGTTGAAAATTGAAATAAACTTGAAGTAAGCTTGTGCTATTGCTGAAGATTGCGGAAGACCCACCTTCGATAGAGAAATATTACAGAATATCCAGCCTTCAAAAAGTATCTGCAGTTTCATTTTATAACTTCACCATCTCAAAAATTCAAATAAATTGTGAAACTATCCAATCCAAACAAAAAATAGTGCAATGTTTACTCTGTGGATGCAGCTCCTCTATGACCTGAGCTGAAATTGTCAATGTAACGAACACAACGCTGCTCCAAAGGAACAGTTGTGCCACCAGATGTAACACATACCACCCCGCTAGTTCTTTTGTTCTCTAAAATAAATTTAACAAATTACATCAACGCGATATAGAAACAACCAAAACTGCGAGGAAAGGGGAAAACGAAAAGGAGCCATCCCAAGGTAATTAGATGAATGTGCTTGCCTGGGGATGAATAATTTCTTTCTATAAATTCTTGTAATTTTCTGTTGATTTCAGCAACATTCTTCAGAGGAGGAGCTGAATCGAAGAAAGACTTGATTTCTGTATATGGTGTTTCTTGGAAATATTCAGAATCCTTCGCTGCATCCATTGCGTCTACTTGCTAGCATGCAACAAGCAGGACTCCAAATGTAGATAATAAAAAGAAGAGGCTGCAGTTTTTGTAACAGTGATCAGTCTTCCATCTAGTAGCATCATGACTTTAACAAATTCCTGGAGTCCAATAATGAAAAAAGGGAACCAAACAATCTAGCTCTTCCATACACCCTCTATTTCTAAAATCAATAGAAGGTGCGAAAAAAGAGGTTCCCGGATTATAATAATACAGGTAACTCAAAAAAGGGTGAAATCATAACTCAAATGCAGAAGTGCTATCAAATTCCTGGTGAGTGATATCCATGTTATATTTCTAAAATACTGCCAAAAAATAAAAATAAAGTAAATGGGAAACGATTGAAACTAGCAGGTTTTCCGCAAATACAGACATATTACTTTAAGTAGACAATATTAAAATGCCCGAATACAAGATCGGAAGAGCATAAGAGTCTTTCTGTACCTGAATCAGAAAAAAAACCATGAAATGACAGCGGGACAATTTTTGAAATAGGCAAAAGCAAATGTGAAATTTAGAAATGTGAGTTAGATTACAAAATCACCAAAATAGCAACCATTGCACTTAAAAAGTCCATTATTGCCTAAATTTAAAAGCTGAGTTTCCATCTGTCATCTTCACCACCGCTCACCAATGCCGGCTGCCTTTGCTCCGCATCTGTTGACAGCTGACTCTAACCCATCCACCACCAGTTGCTTCTATTACTCCACATCATCAACATTACTTACCTCCGTTCACTCCACCCATGGTCACTTCCACTACTGTCGAATCAATATAAACACATGGGGCCATGACCACCATAATCTAACCTCTACTACTCCGCCACCATCGCCTCAACATGGAGAATATCATTTTCAACCTACCAATAAAAGGAACCTCGAACCAGCAACAACCACAACCTTTCTTTTCGTTTTTCCTTCTTTTCTTGAATATGGGTTGTAAAAATTATTAAACGGAAAGAGAACGAAAAAGGAAATTACATTAAACTTCAATGAAACAGAGGGGAACCTCATGTAGTTCTTGAAAGGATAGAAAATATGCGGACCTGGTGGAGAACCTTTTTCCAGATTTGAAGAAACTTTCCCTACCGATTGCCGGAAAAATTATCACCAAGTGCTAATTGTGATGGATTCCAGAATTTTACGGGAATATATCCCAGCAACACCCTATGTTCGATTAAATGGGTAATGTGTTGAGCAAGCACTCGGAGGGCGGCGTAGTGGGTGGCAGAGGAGATGCAAAACAGTCAGACGCCGGTTGCCCAGTAGAGAGACAAAAAAAGGGAGAGAGGAGTGGAGCAGTTGGTGGTGGACTGGCGGTGGGATTAGGTAGAAGAAAGAGGGAGAGAATCAGAGAAAGCCGGTGATGAAGTTCTGGGGGAGATCGGAGGGCCAAATAGAGGGATTGGGGGGATAGGGGAAATTTTGACTTCACATATGAAAATCTTGTTATTATGGTGATAGTTAGTTGGACGCACTAATGATCAGCAGCTAATTCGGATAGGAAAACAATAATAACACAAAAATGGTACGATATTAAATTCAATTGTCATCAATACCCGCCAAAATTAGGTCGGCCGCAATTCTCCAACGGTCGGCGGCCGATGGCTGAGACGGCGGATCTGAGTGTGCAATTTTACCGGACGGACCCTCTTCCATTTCTACTGAGAAAATTTCGTACATATATGACTTCTGAGTCTAGGTACGGTGACGGTCTACGTGTTTCTAAGACTATGACTAATTTGTTTACGGACTATTTTCAGGAATGAAATTTCTACCAAGATTGACGAGTTCCCCTTATTCTCCACGTTTGACGAAGCCTAATGGGGTAAAAATAGAAGTTATCACATTTACCAACAGTAAGTTTATTTATTTTCCAGAGCAAACAAAATCGGCCGAAATTTGAAGATGGCCTTAAATTCGAAACAACTACCTGCAGAGTTACAATCAGATTATCTTCATTTTGGTAGAATAACAAAGATGACACTTGATGCTATCCACAGGAGGTGGAGGTTCATGGTGGTGGTAATGCAGATCTGCTGCGGATAGCCGAGGTTCGCGACGTCGCAGTGGGGAGGTAGTTTCCGGTGAGATCGGAAGAGCGTATTTTCCCTATAGAAGAGAAACAATAAAGGGTGATTATATTCCCACAATGAATTTTTATTCCTACACCACGTTATAAATACACTACAATTAACTGATAGTTTTAATAAGTGCACCATTATCAATTTGCATATATGCCGGTAAAATTAGTTATTCATAATCGTTACGAAATTAGGTCAAATATTTATATATATTCAAATATTTATCTATATTTTTAAGAAATTTTCTAACTATGTAATATTTTCCTCTACATATTATTCATAACTCGAAAAATATGCAAATTGGATGTTAAATCAAAGCTTTCTACATAAGCATTGATGGGATCTAATTTAAGGGATCAAATTGTCTATGTATGTCCATATATTGAAAAAACAATCTCTCAAAATCTTTTTCTTTATAAACTCTCTCTCAAACTTAATTTAATAGAATCCTAAACCATTTATAACTTCTAAAATTATATCTATTTTATTTATTTGACTTACCTTTAAAATTAAAACTAATTAATAAACGTTCCAACATTTCTGACTAGTAAATTAAATTTTTATAGATTTTCAAAAAACTTCTAATTGCAATCAGTTTAGTCCCACAGAAAGTTGCATTTCATTTTAAAATTAGAACACAACTTATTTATTTATTTTTATTTCATTTTTATTTAACCACAATATATACAAATACTAATAACATATTTGTTACTAATTTTAAAATTATTTGCTTTTCATAAAGAAATTATGTAATTGGCAATATTGGTTCTTCAATTTTCTTAGGTTACAACAACTTGCGACATTTATCAATATATAAAAATAAAATAAAACTCAAAAAAAAGAAAAAGAAAAAATGAATTATTTATTATTATTTTATTAATCTATAAATTTGCTTACAAATATGATATACTAAGCTTGAATTGCTTAAAGAAATACATAAATTTTACAAGTTAAAGTTGTGGATTCATAATTTGTAATTTAAAATCGTATCAGGAAATTATTTAAAAAAGAAATTAAAATACAATTATTAAAAAGAAATAAATTAAGATAAATATGATTGTGGTAAGATAAGGAAAAAAAATTACTTTTTAAACTTAAAAACAAAAATGTTTTATACAAGGTTATTGATGTAATTTCATTAGAGGATATTTAAAAGAATAAAAAAATGTGGTGCAGGGATAAATTATTATGGTAAGAATATAATTTCCCAACAGTAAATTAGACAGTATTTTAGAGACAAAACAACGATAAGTGTGTATATAACGCGATTCACCCATTTAAAGCCCAGAGTCTTAAACGGTCTGGGTTAATTGAGTGAGGACCAACTCAAAATAACAAGCCCAAAGTGAAAGCCCGTAAAACTTACCATCGTCTTTGATGGTAAAAGTGGAGAGAAGTTACTTCAAAAAAAATTGGAAAGAAGTTATTACAGGAAAAAATGTGGAAAGTTATTATTTGTGAGGAGAATATGGTTTGTAGTGATTTGATTTGTTAAAAATTTTGGTCATGAAAAAAGGGCGTTGTGGAGAAAAAGACAAACCCATTTAAAGCAAATATATTTTTCAAGTGCCCTTGTCAAATTTTCTATGCATAAGGTCTCTATAATTAGATATATCACGTGAAAATGTGGCTACCATATGAACGCTACGTAGTGTCTATAGAAAAATTTGCCCTTGTCATATTAGAAATTTTTTTTACATGTAACAGGTTGAAACCATTTCTTTATAAACTCAAATCCTGACAAGGTTCAAAGAAAGTGTAAATTTTTTTCCCTTTACTATTTATTTGTTTTTAGCTTCCGGTCTAGATAATGGTATAAGATGTTTCAACTCGAAATTGGAAATCCAAGTCACATTCATCTCAACCCATTTATAAACTCTGTACAACATATCTATGCTCCTATATATAAAGAAAACAAATACAGTATATATGTGACAACAGACCGATTTATTTCAAGATATAAATTGGTTAAATTTTCTTTATGCACGTGTTTTGTGGAATTCACAAACACTACACAAACTTTCATCGTTTAACTCCATTCATTCATAAATCTATTTCAAAATAGAACTAGGCGGCTAACACGGTTAAACAATTTCTCACTCGGAACCCTTGGACTACTGACAGGTGCTATGGAAGACACATTCCAGCATTAAGAATCACGGGATTAAAATTTAATGGATGGCATCAAGAAGCCTTTGCCAACTATTTTGCAATTTTGTGCAAAAGAAATCGCACACTAATTTTTTAATTGGTGCTTTTTGAAATGATGTTTATTTGGGACCCCGAAAATGCATATCTCACTTTTTGTGCACTTTTAGAATTTATGGCACCACCCCACAAATTATTGATGGCTAGGGCAGTATCAGCCATACAGATGGCCATATTTTCACAGAGTGGAAATTAAAGTGAGAAATTATTGCTTCAGAATTATAAATAATAAACATATAAATACAGAAAGAGGATACATTATTTGTTTGGAAAAAAACGAGGATACATTATTATACATATTTTTCAAATTTTTGAGAATTAAGAAATTCCCACCTTAACCCAGCCGGTTAAATTGTGTTGAGCACGTTATATGGTTGAATGGAATGGATATCTTCAAATTGTTTATAGTTAATTACTACAAAAAGACTGATGCGATCATATGGTTTTATTATTAAGTACAATCACTCTGTGTTTGGTATGATCCTCTGTCTAATTAGCTGTACAAAGGGAAAAAAGCAGATTTTTATTCATTTTAATGAAGAATTTATAAGAAGTTCTCCCACAAAAGATTTGACACCTTTTCATCTTTCTTTATGATACAAGATTCTCTTCTTAGCCAAAATAAAGGTTATCTTGTTGTTTGCTGTTTTTTGAGGTTTGCTTGAGACACTGGCTAACTGCTAAAAAGGTGTTTAGAGTTTAGCCAGGATATGATTGTAAATGTCTTTAGTTGATGAAAGTATCTCTTATTCGCACTTTCAAGCGACTAACCTGAAGGGTCGATTGAAGGGTCTTGTTCCAGAGTTAAATATTGTCTCTTGTGGGCGTTACAACACATCGGCTAAAATTCACCTCATTAAAAAAATTCACAAAGTAAGAATATCCTCTCTGCAAAATTTATGTGTAGTTTAAATTAATGTGTAGTCTTCCAAAACTCCCAAAACCTTTAAAAATTAAAAGCATTAAAGAGAAAAGTAAACACAGCCATCGAGCCTTCTTCTCTCTTAACTATTTTTTATTACGCAAATAGATCAATATTTAACTAAATGTGCTATTTACAGTCCCACTCTCCTACCAACAGGTCGGCATGTTATAATTCAAGCGGCTGGTGTGCAGAAAAAAGACAAGTGGCTAGAGGAGACATGTGATTATTTTAATTGGTCTATGTAATAGGTTGGCACTTGAAAAGATAACATGTTAGCTCTTTTTTGGTGCTATTTAATTTTTCTTCAATTGGCACTAAGATACTTATTTTAACAGTTAATTGATTTTGAATCTTTAAGAAAATTGGCAGCAAATTTAGTGGAGATCACGTACCAAAAGGGCATGCATTATCAATAAGAAATTGCATCAAAAGGTTTTGGAAATGACAACTGGTTCAAGTTTTCTTTCTTTTTGTTTCTGTCATCTTTGTTTTCTTCCCTTTATTTAAAAATGTTGTGGTAATCTGATGCAGAATTCTTGATCTGTTTCCCAGTGGCAATTGGATTATTTATATCATCATAGTGGCAGAAGAACAAACTAACAGCCCAAAAGTTTAACTCTTTATTTTAATTTTTTAAAATTAGTTTCAAAAATAGATGCAGATTCTTGGTTAAGATTCAGCTAAATTATTTAGGCGCACAACATGAATCTTTAGATGTATGAGGAAGAAGATACGAACGTAAGTTATAGGCCATTCAAGGAAATAGCTCCTTGAGGCAATTGAACTCACGTAAATATTGAATCTTGACGGAGTATTTGAACCTTTGTGATTTAGAAAAGACCGATGAACAATTTATTGCTCGAGGGGGTGAGACAGGTGGCTACTTTTCTCAAAAAAAGAGTAGTTTGAGAAAATGTGGAAAAAAGGGGGGATATTGTATCAAATGGATGAAGAAAAGGGGTCTTAAAATTTCAGAACTACTCTTCTTAATTGTTAAGTTTAATCTTTTGACAGTTTTAATAAAGAATAATAATACCATAATATGTACACACTTGCACTCCTTAATGGCTGTCATTATCGTTAATTAATTAGATCGGAAGAGTATTTTGTTAAGGTAGTTATTCTGGTGCATACTGTCTGGCTTTTAAGCCTGCTTTTCAGCTTGCTTAGCTTGAGCTTATTACCAAAATAAGCTGGTAAACAAGAACTTATATTTGGACCATCTTAGTAAGGTTCTATGCTTCTAGAAAGTATAAAACCCGAGGAAGTTTTAAGGTAAAATTTGTTTTATTATATATAAGCCTAAGCAGACAAAGTCAAACCTGATACTTGACCAAGTAGTTAGGCCAATCTCAAACTTTTTATGAAGTTTAATGAAGTAGTAAGCTTTAATGGATAAAAGTATAGGCATAAGTCGATGCAAGCCGAGAAAGAGTCCTTAAAGCTCATACGTGGAAGAAACAAGTGGCAACTGCTTTCTTCATTTGCTTTTCCAAAAGATTGGATAATTGTGTTTTAAGTAAAAGGAGAGGCCGTGAGAAGGGGCCCTAACTCCATGACTTCCTTGATTTGGAAGAGCTATAATTATGGAGCAAAATGAGGTATCCATTATTTATTATTAACAAACCACAATAATTGAGGAAACATAAGGAAAGAAAATATATAAAGAATAAAACTTTTGAAAATTAAACGATATTGATTGTATTTTTTTCTATGATAGATTGCATCAAAGTCAGAATAAAAATTCTGTAACGGTCATTGAAAATTAGAACTTTTCGTAACTATTAAATCCAATGTAGAAAATTTATGGGGTTTGCTTTTGCGCAATCTGACTATTTTCCTTTTCATATTTCACTTTGTGTATTCTGCACTTTCACCCTACAGAAAGAAACTAATTCTTGAATATGTGAGATCGGAAGAGCCGTGAGATTTTTGCCAGACAAACAGCAGTTTACTTGAACTGCAATGTTGTTAAGGACTGCGGTCTGAAGATTTACTGCATAACTGTTCAACAAAAACTCTGTGCAGTAAAATTCTATCATCTTTTCCTCGTTGATTTTTTTGTGGCATAGAAATCATCTTTAACATTTTGGAATATAACCTGAATCTGTAGAGGGCCCAAGGCCAAAGGTACACTGTTGCTGCCTTTGGCGGGAGTATTAGTTAGGCAGACAGTTTAAGAGTGGGTTAGATAAGGTGGCCTAAAAATGGTGTTGTGTATGACTGGTAGTCTTTTATAAAGGTTTCTGCATGCCATATAATAAGTGGAATTACCAAAAGCAGTCACTTTCTTTACATTTTAATATACAGAATTATCAGTTTTTGTGCTCTCATACTTTAGGCTATTGGCTTAACTTTGCCCCACCAATGCTTCATACTGGTTTGGGATCTAATCCAGATTCCTATGAGTGACTCTGATTGGGAATTTCCAGAACATTGTTTCCTATCATCTGCTTTCGGAGCTTGCTTTCTAACAGAGAAAGGGACTTCAAGTATTCACTTATGCGAACCGTGGTAAGGTTTCTTCATTTTTTCTTATTGTTTTGTATACCCGATCATAATTCCAGTCTTTTTCTTTAATATTTTATGATACTATTTAGAATGAAATCATAAGAATCACCCATCCGTAAGATTTTAGTATTTGGTATAAAATTATTTCACCAGTTTTGCAATATTGAGAAGCTTATAAACAAAAGCTCAGCGTCAATATTGCCTTGCGTCCAATCGTGTGATAAAAGAAAGTCTCTAAGCAAGATTTGCATGGAATATGAGACAAGATCTTTGTGTCTTAGAGCAGGCACTGCCTACAATAATTGTTTAAGCTAGCCTTGTAGTTGCTAACTAAAATGACGGATGTACTTATTTGCTTGTAGAAATGTTTTTTAGCTCTCTGAGAAATATTTGACAGTTCTCATTCTCTTTTGACCAGAAAACTTGTAGATATTCATACAAAGCAATGTATACGATAATTTGTTAATGTCTATGGTTCTATTCTCAATCATCAATTCTTGTATTTTTGTGGGGGAAAAAACTATTTCTATTGCACACTTATGCAGCTTGTTATTTATTATACCTGCAGTTTTCATTTGATTCCACTTATGTAACATAGCAATTAAGTGAAAATTCTGCCTTTTCTTTACCAGGGCATTGATATGATTCCAACTACTCAATTTACCTCCTCAAGCGCGATGGGTGTATATGAACCACTCCACCAAATTAGCATGTGGGACGAGTCATTTGCGGGTACCATCAATCCCAATGCAGATGTATGTGTTATAACTCAGACAGATGCAAACCTAGATGATAAGGTATTTAAAAAAATAAAAAAAAAAAGATTCTCAGTCCTTCAAATTATAAGTTTTTAAAATTGTTTTTATTTCTGACTAGAATTTCTCATCTTTGATTACAGTGTGAATATGCTTCAGATAAATCTCTGGAACCTGCTGCAGATAATCAAACAGCAAAAAGTATTAGAGATAAGGTGGTACGACTCTGGATTATATGTGGTTGTTTGTGTTTTCTAGGTGCACGTTTCGGGTGAATCTTCTTAGGCATACAATGCTACTCAGAATTTAACATATCTAGGAGAAGTTTCAAACCTGAAATTCTCGATTAATAAGGAACTACACTCAATTGTAACTTGGCTATATAATTATAGGTACAAAGACGATTGGCTCAAAATCGTGAAGCTGCTAGGAAGAGCCGTTTACGAAAGAAGGTACAGAAAAAGTTCAGCCCACGATATTTTTGCTGATCGCAGTCTGTTTAGAAGTCTCAACTTAATTTCTTACCAAATGCTTTTGACAGGCTTATGTCCAGCAACTAGAAACAAGCCGCTTGAAGCTGGCACAACTTGAGCTAGAACTTGAAAGAGCTAGGCATCAGGTTAGGGGAAGATTAACTTTCCTAGTTTTTGTCAAGTCTAAATTATCTGTCTGCCAATTTAAGGTGCATTGTGAGTTTGTTCATGATCTCATAGTCAGCCAATGACCAATTGCAGGGTTTTCTTATTGGGGGCTCAACTAATATGGGATTATGTGGAAGTGTAAATTGTGGTATGTTCAATTTGTTGGAAGTGGCACAAAAGGATATAAGTTGGATGTTCAAGTGTTTTGTTTTTCATGATTTTGTTGCCTATGGATAATAGTGAACATGAAGGTTGCTTTATCTTGGATTACGATCCTGGGTTGGTTGTGTAGGGATTGCTGCATTTGAGATGGAATATGGTCATTGGATAGAAGAACAACACAGGAAAGATACTGAGCTTAGAAATGTTTTACGGTCTCCAATTGCTGATGTGGAGCTCCGTATAATTGTGGGCGATGTATTAGAACATTATTGCAATCTCTTTCGCATGAAAAGAGATGCAGCCAGAGCTGATGCCTTCTATTTGGTATTTGGCATGTGGAGAACACCAGTTGAGCAGTTCTTCCTTTGGATTGGAGGATTCCAACCATCAGAGCTTATCAATGTAAGGTTTGCTATATAAGCGCCCTACTTACACTACCTTACAGAGTATGTTTGTCTAAGCATTAGAATAAGTGCTGTTTGGGAACAAGTTTGGATGTTTGTATTTTATTTTCAGTGTATCTTTTACTTCAGGTTCAAATTAACTCTTTCAAACTGAGATTTTTGACCCCATCATATTTAAATGCCAATTTTTCACTTAATGCTGAACTATTACAAAATAAATTCATTGATTTTGAAACTGCTGTTACATAATAGGTAGTGTTGCCTCAACTTGAGAATTTGACAGATCCGCAAATAGCGGAAATTTGTAAGCTACGACATTCTTGTCAACAAGCTGAGGACGCTCTCTCAAAAGGGATGGAGAAGCTTAGGCAGACTTTAGCCCAGAGCATAACTAGTATGGCTGCTGGAGCCGGAACTTATAGTTCTCTGGTGGTTTCTACCATGGAGAAGTTAGAATCACTCGAAATTTTTGTACAACAGGTACTATTTTCCCTTTTGACCATCAAGTGCAATTAGTCACCTCAGTTTCACTTGAGGTTTCATGGCCTTCGAGTTCTGTTTAGTTCCCAGAAGATGATTGAGTTGGAAACTAGAAATTTTTTCCAGTTGTAGAAAATTTTCAAAACTTTACCAGTCTACTAGAAGCATCATTGATACATAGGACAACTTCGTAGTGTTAACAGAGAGCTCGATTTTGAGGCAGGCTGTTTAACAACTGGCAATGCACTTTCAGTGATAAGATGATACGTTTCCCATTAATAGAATTCAGGGTGAAATAAGATCAGAACACACAACTTTCTGTACTTCTAGTATGTCCAGGACATGGAAAATAGTTAACTTATGTGCTTCCTGTTGCTTGATTTCATGACAGGCAGATCATCTTCGGGAGCAAACTCTACGACGAATGTCCATCATTCTAACAACACGCCAAGCAGCAAAGGGGTTGCTTGCTTTTGGAGAGTATTTCCAACGTCTACGCGCTCTTGGCTCGATCTGGGCTGCTAGTCCTCGAAAATTTGCTAGTCTACCATAAGAAACAATCCATCATAGTTTATTCTAGTTGCCCATGGGCAATGCTAGAGTTGTACATGTGATATGTAGTCATAATTTTGCTTAGACATTATTGAATATCAGAATCTGTACTTCCTTCAAAAAAAAAAAGGCATCTGTACTATGGACGGCCACTTTGAATTTGAATATTGTACATATATAAACTATAATTGAGTCTATTACTTAAGCTGCTACTTTAAAGTTTGATTAACAGTAAACCTATCAGTATCATCTACTTATGAAGACACTCATTTTGATATTGGCCATGATGCGGATCGGTCTAAAAGATACTTTCAAATTGGTCATATTGGTGAAAGATGTTTTATGATTTTAATACTTGTGTTTCACTACTTGGAATAATTTTGCATATAAAACCGAATATATCAAGAAAAAACAAAATAATAGGAAATTTCTGATTCTTATAGCGACACGACCATGAGATGAAGTTAAGTGGTAGATGCAAAGTTGTGAAATGCTTTATGAAAGCCTTTTCTTATCTTCTTTTCCTCTTCCACCCTTTAGCAAAAGCTTGATGGAATAATATGTTTCAATAAATTTTCATTTTGTTGGACTTGACATTTCTTTTTTCACTAGGGGAAAATTTCTGAACACATAATTGTTAAGCAGCAATGGAGATGAGGATGTTCATCATCAAGATACTACCACAAAAGTTAGTTTCGCTTCATTAATGAAATGTTTAGTATGTTAGACTAGTAATATCAGATGGAGTTAAAAAATAAGACATAATTTTAAATTTTGCTATAAGTTCTATGTATTGTTCAAGACTACATGTTAAATTTGCATTTATATTGAGTACGTGTGGTCGTTAAAGGAAAAAAAATGTAATGTCAAATACGCTTCTATCAATTCTCTTTGAAAATAAAAATGAAAACTTAACAAACTCCTCTTGAATGGAAAAATTAAATTACTATTGAATGTAATCACAATAAAAGAATTGCAAAATGGTAATTTAAAATTCAAATCCGACGTAACATTAATTAAATTATCGGTTTTTTAACCTAGCGTCCCCAACATTTAATGTTTTAAAGATTACGTCCTCAACCTTTATTTTTCTTTCTGCAAGTCCCCAACATTTAAAGAATCCCCTATTTCGTCCCTGGTGGCAGAAACTGTCAAATTCCGCTGTTAAGATCAGGAGCATTTTTGGTAAGGGTTAATTTCACAAAAAGTCTCTAACCTTTAGGCTAAGAATTGATTAGGTCCCTAACCTTTTTTAAGACTCTCCTGGGCCCCTCAACCTAATATGCATGAAAGGTCTCTTTTTTCACTATTCGGTCAATTTTTTTAAAAATAACGATTGTACCCTTCATTTATTAACTTTAAAAATTAAATATTTTTAAAAATAATAAAAAATTAAAAAAGAAAAAAAAAACCCCACCTCTTACCCCCATCTCCACCTCCGGTGGCCAAATGAGAAGATTCATCCCCCCAAAATGTTACCAGAAATGGCAGCATTTTTACTAGGAGTGAACATGGTTCAGTTCAGACGATTTTTGATTTATTTTTAAATATAACCATCAGATTCGGTTTGGAGAAATTGTAAACCAAGCCAAACCATTTAATTTTTCAAACCATACCTAATTTTTCAGTTCGGTTCGGTTCGGTTTTAAACCACGGTTTGTCTATCGACGTAATGACAATAACCTCAAAACATGATAGTTTTATAAATATAAATATTATATTATACTAATATGCTTTTTAAATATCAATACCAATATCAAACTCATCAAAAGTTGATAAATTTTACTAAAACAAAAAAATATAACTAATTAAATGTAACAGATAAAAAAAGCCCAAATAATGAAACACAACTAATGAAATGTAATTGATAAAAAAAGCTCAAATAATACATAAGTTTCAAATGAGATATTGTCTGAAGATGTTTATGGAAGTGTTATTTTGTTCAAGCATCTAAAGGTCAAAAATCTAAATGTCAAAATTTTTGAAAAATATGGTCAATTAACTACTATATAATTTCTTCAGAAAATTTTTTAAAAGGTTTTAATTAAATTAGTCAAAAATTAGCTTATTAAATTACTAAAATGAACCAAATTATCAGATCGGAAGAGCATTACTTATTAGAGTACCAACCCCAGTCAACGAATTTGACAATCATAAATGAATTAAATTCTTTGATTAAAATATAAAAAGCGGTTTTTAAATATCGAAACCTGAACCAAACTATTTCAGGCGGTTTGAAATTTTCTCAAACCAAACCAAACCAAACTATTTCACTTTTCAAATCAAACCAATCCAAACTATTTTCGCGGATTTGTTCGATTTTTCAGTTTGACGTTTTATTTGTTTAGCCTTAATTTTTACTACTATTTCTGGCAATATTTTTGCTACTGGGGAATTAATTCCCACCAGAAATGCTACTGGAAACGGTAGCAAGAATGCTACTGTTTTGGGGCGCAAAAGGGGATTCACTCCCCCTCCCGATAATGTTGCCAGAAATGGCAACACTAATAGTATTTTTGCTGTTGGAAACGGCAGCATCGGAGGTTCTTGGAGGGAGAGGGAGAGGGAGAGGGAGAGGGAGGGGGAGGTGGAGGTGGAGGTAGGAGTGGGGTGGGTTTTTTTCTTTTGTTTTTTTTTAAAGTTTTTATTATTTTTAAATATTTTATTTTTAAAGTAAATTAAAAAAGGGTATAATCGTAATTTTTTAAAAAATTGACCGAATAGTGAAAAATGGACTTTTCATGCGTATTGATGAAAAGTTAGGGACCCAAGAGAGTCTTAATAAAGATTAAAGACTTAATCGATTCATAACTTAAAGGTTAGAGACCTTTCGTAAAATTAACCCTTTTGGTAACATACAAAAAATTGATCATTTAATGTAAAAAAATAAAAATAATAGCAAAATAGGGGAAAAAAGGGGGGCTTCTGCCATTTCCGACAGTTTGGCTACCGAAAGTGGCAGTTGTGCTTGCTGCCATTGGCAGTAAGAACAGGGGGAGACTCCCCACTTTTTCCTGCCATTCCGGCAGCAAGCACAGTTGCTGGAAATGGCAGAAGGGGGGACTCCTCCCTCCCTTTTTTATTTTTGCTTTTTTTTACCATTTTTTACATTAAAATATTAATTTTTTATATATTACTGAAAATGCCCCTGACCTTAACGGTGGAATTTGAAGGTTTATGTCACCCAGAGACGGAATAAGGGACTTCTTGAAGGGTTAATTTTACAAATTATCCTCAACCTTTAAGGTCAGTATCAGCTGAGTCTCTAACCTTTTTTTTCAATACGTTGGGTCCTCAACCTTTCATTAAATCACGCAAAAGGACCTTTTGACAATTTCCGTCAAGTTTTCCATTAAATCCTCGACTGAATTACCATTATACACTTATCATTTTTAAATTAAAAATAAAAAGTTTTAAAATATAAAAAATAATATAAAATTAAAATGAAATTAAAAAAAAAAAAGAAAAATGGGGCGATTCATCCCCAATTGGCTGCCGAAAATGGCAGCAGTTTGCTGCCATTTCAAGCAGTTCACCAAGGCCAGAAACAACAGCCAAATTGGGGGGAGAACCCCTCCCTCCCCCAATTTGGTTGTCGTTGGTTGCCATCAGCCAAAGGGAGGAGACCGCTGTGAGCTGCCGGAAAATGGCAGCTCATAGGGGGTCTCTCCCTACCTTTGGCTGCCTTTTTTGGTAGCCAATCGCAATAGTTCCAGCTGGGGGGTGAATCCCCCCCATTTTTTCTTTTTTTTTTTTTTAAATTTGATTTTAGCTTTTATATAATTTTTTATATTTTAAAACCTTTTATTTTTAATTTAAAAATAATAAAGGTATAATAGTAATTTAGTCGATATTTAACGGAAAACTTGACGGAAACCGTCAAAAGGACATTTTACGTGACTTAATGAAAGGTTGAAGACTCAGAGCGTTGAAAAAAATGTTAGGGACCCAGCTGATACTAACCTTAAAGGTTGAGGGCGATACATGAAATTAACCCTTTCTTTAAAGGTTGGCGTCGTACAGAAGGAAAAATAAAGGTTGGGGATGAAATCCGTAAAAAGCTGAAAGGTTGAGGACACTTAGTGTAAAAAATTATTTTTAAATTGGGTAGAGCAAAAAGTATGGGCTAAAACTTAAAAGGCCCATTTGTTAATGGCCCGTCTAAGGTCTCGAGGGCCTGCTGGCATCTCTGCCGTTAACATTCGACTCCGTAGTTTTGTAGGTTCGGCCCTTTGGGCACATAACCAACCAAAGAATACAAATTGATGCTGGCCTATGCTAGTAGGGAAGCGGAATCATCATGTAATAATGCAGTAATTTAGCCATGGAACAAATTCTAAATCCAATAAATGCCTTCTCATTTTCTTTGCCTAAAGCCTTGTCGAGTTTAGATCTATTATTTGTTCGGTTAAGAATTTCAAGTATATAGACTAGTAACACATGTTACTATTTTGTTAAAGTATATAGAGAAGTAACACATGTTACTATTTTATTCGAAAAAGCAGAAGTTGATAAGAACTTTTTGTATTGACATATCACGTGGGAACTATTCTATTTTATAATTCTCCATCATTTATTTTTATATTTACTAGAATTCTCACCCGTGCGTTACACAGTGAGAAGACAGTAATAATATAAAAATTTGAATAGTTAGTCACCATCAAACTTACATAAAAAGTAAACAAAGTAACAATATACCAATGATTTGTACAATATTTTTTAACAATAGATATGAATATTTGAAATGATGAGGTTTGCAAATAATCTCCCGCAAAATTAGGAATGTAAAATATAAAAGGCTAATTGGCACTATCTACCCCCACCTTTCGTATTTCTTTGTTTTTCGTTCCTAATATTTAGAAACTGATGTTTTTACCCTTAATTCTCACCTTTTTTGCGATATCTACTCTTTTTAATTGAAAATGATTATAATACCCTTAATTGCTAACTAAAAAATTTAATAGATAAAAAATAAATAAAAACATAATAATAACATGATTTGGTTGTTTTTTTAAGAAATTCGAATCAAATAAAAGTCAAAGAAAAAAAATCAGTATCAATAAAAAATTTTCGCACCCACATCAGTGCTCTTATGGCACATATATCTCCCATGTATGTATGTCATGTGACTGCATATATCCACATGATATGCGTATATACAATTACATAAGACATAGAAACAATTGCATAAGATATATGAAAGAATCCATATAAGTGTTAGAATATTATTATTAAAATTAATAAGCTTGTTTGTTTATTTTTATTGCTTTTTATGTTAATTAAAATTGAAGGGTATTATAGTTCATTTTAGTCCAATAGGATAGATAACGCCAAAAAGATTAGAATTAAGGGTAAAAATACCAATTTTTAAAGGTTAACGAGAAAAAACATAGAAATATAAAAGGTTAAGAGTAGATAGAGCTAATTAACCAATATAAAAGGAAAAAACTTATTTATATTCAAGAAACTTATAGAAAATACTCAATCATTCTTCATTCTGCATGGACGATTGCTTTTTATTGACTTTAATTACATAATCACTAGTTGAGAAACTTGTCCAAAAATATCGATAAGTAACTCGCCTTAACTGTTCTCAAAATTATAAAATCTTTTCAAGTCCGTAATCTTATCATCAGGTAATTCAAACGTCATATTTGAAGAGACTTCCACATCGCATACTATAATAAAATTACGATAATGCTTGAACACCAATATTTGCCTGTATGTGATATCATTTGACTTAAACGTCAAATTTTGGAGAAAAACGATAATAAGAAATTCTAACTTTGATATATAAAAATCTAAATAATAAATCACGATTAAACTTACATACGAAAATGAACACAGTAACAAAGTATATATTAATTAGTTGTAAGAAAATGGACATTGTCACGCCCCCTCAATTCTACCACTTATTATTATTTATATTCAAAAGCGGAAGCTTTTTCATTGTTTTGTGCAAATTGAGAGGACATGACTTACAAAAACTACTTTCATACAACTTTATTTAGCCTTAGAAAAGGTTAAATAACACAACACATTATGTTGATAAGTATTTAAATTATTATCAAACCAAACTACGGAAAGGCCAAGCTTTTACATCAGTATATTTATTTATACAAAAGTTGCTATACTCGTATATTGGTTTGGATATATTCTTATAACCAAAATATAGCTTCCCTTCTACATGCAAAATCCTCTTCCATCCGCGAGCATGCTTCAGTTCTTGGCTTGCTTGACCATTTCCTTACCTCCGATTATCTACAAAAAAGTGGAAAATAAAGATATGAGTACAACGTACTCAGTGAGTAACAAAATACTTTAATGTACCCTTCTGCTTAAGAAAACTGGACTTTCAAGGAAATCTTCGGATGCACAAACCGTGGTGTGCGGAAGGGCCCTATCACTAGTTAAACTATTACCCGTGGTGTGCGCACAATTGGCCAAGACCACACAGCAAGGCCACAGAGTTTCAAATTGGCCAAGACCACACAGCAAGGCCACAGATTATAGCCAGAATGACCAAGATCACATAGCAAGGTCATGTTTCACAGAGTAATTCAGAACGGGTAGAGCATTAACTAGGGATACAAATGCAGTAAACCAATCATTCTTTTCATGATAATGCATCAAGAATTCAAGTATATCTTTATGAAAACATAACGAACAAAAGAGAGGGAGTCAAAGTACCACTACTCACTTATGAAGACTTGAATGAAAAGGAAATCAAAGCATTTGTTACTCACCTCAAATATTTCTTAAATAACCCACGTGAAAAAGGTTTTTTTAAAGCCTTGGTATTCCTTAATTAAAGCTATTCTTGAGTTGAGACCTATTTATATAAGGTTAAGAGCCTTTTCAAGTGAAAAGTAAGTGTTTTAGTGAGTTTCTATAGGTGTTTTTCTACTATCCTCAAAGTTGAACGAATTTAGGGAGTTTATGAGAGAATTTTTGATAATTTGGGGATTTTGGAACCTTAAGGACCCCTTGGTCCTTTTTATAATAGTTGAGGCTTAATTTTTTTTAATAAATTTTGAGTTCCACCAATCACGTCTTGACATGTGGCGCGACCATATACCGCACACTTGGCAGAAATTGTCTGAAAAATCCTTGTGCTTTGTCTCATCCTTCAATTAAGCCACCAAACTTTGATTTATGTCAATTAAATCACTATATTTTAGTTTATGTCAATTTGGAACTAAATTCTTTCTTTATCATCAATTTGGTAACCACCTTTTAGTTTTCACAAAATCCTACAATAATATTCAAGTAATTCTTTTAAAACTACAATTTCGTTGCTTAACTTAATTTGTAAAAATTTCCGGGATGTTACAGACATAGTAACAAAGTATTAATTAGTCGTAAACCTGATATGACAACTAAATATAAATATTTAATATTATGAAATTTAAATTATTTGAAGTGATTCTACACTTGTCTGTTTAGATTGTTCATAAAAGAAGGTGTAATTTAATTATTGCAACATTGTGGGGATCCATTTACATGAACTACTGCACATCCCAACACGTGTAATCTTATTTCTTTTTCCTGATCAATGTTAACATACACGTAATAATGCTTTTGAAGATTTCTACATGAATGAATTTATTTTGCGCGACGATATATATTTTAGTCAATCTTATTGAATTCAAGGACCCATCGAGAGCAAAATAATCTTATAGATACAGAAAGTAACAAAAATTTCTTGTCATTATATAAATTAATAGGAAAAAAGAGTTTTATAATTTGAAATAGACACTCCATGGATTTCCAATGAAAACAAAATTTATATTAATATCATAGGTGTGAATGATGAAGGGAAAAAAAGTGAAAAAAAGCATTAAGTCAAAATCAGATATAGAGCACATGCAGACATGTCAAATGACCCCAAAAAAAAAAACCACGAAAGGAAAAATTGAGTTGGAAAAAAAGAAAAGAAAAGTCAGTTGAACATGAATGTTAATGGTGTTAGCGGGTGTTGAGTGATTTAAGCCACGAAAGAAATCAAAATTTGAGTCCCAAAATAACAGGATTCAATTCCATAATTTTCATAGACAGATTCCAATTATACGTGAATTCTTTTGGAAAGATAGATAGCAATTAATATCAATATGTTGGCCTCAAAAATTGATAGAGGATAAGGCAAGAAAACAGTGAGAGATAAATGAGAACCACCGAGAGATTTAAGTCCCGAAAAAATAAATATAAAAAAGACTGTAAAGATATATATTAATATAAGTGATAATGACATCACCAATTTTCTTAATATGCCTAACAATAGCTGGAAAAAAAGAAACCAACGACCCTATTCTTATTATATATATATATATATAGATTTTTATTTCATGGGCTAAATTGTGCCGCATTAATCAGGTTGTTCCAAAAATAAAAAAATAAAAATAAGTAGAAAGAATAGAACATTATGAAATTTGTCACCCAAGTACATTTTATCATTTAGGAAATTTAGAGAAAAATATTGTTATCCCAGTATAATTCGATACACCAAACGCGGACAAAAGGAGTCCGTTGCTTGTTATCAAAAACGACTAAAAACAAAGCATTTGATTCTATTCTCCTCTCTTTTCACAAAACATAAAGTCTTAGCCACTCCACCACCCTCCCCTCGCTCTCACTCTTTCATTAACTACAAACTCGGCCTACCTACCCGAGTTGCCCTTCTAGACGTTACAGAGAATACGGTCAGCCTCTCTCTCTCTCTCTCTCTCTGTGCATCAGCCATTAGGTTAAACTTCATGCTTGTTTGTGTTTGGGAACTTTCGAATGAAAGCCGTTCAGATCTCTGATAAAATAAAATTTACTAAATTTCTGGTGTGCATTTTTCCCCATTTTTACTTGTTTATGAAAATTCAGCTCTTTCACCTTAGGAGGAATTTCTTTTCTTTTCTTTTCTTTTCTTTTTCTTTTTTTTTTCAGCTGGCTGAAGCTTGATTTTTGCTCCTGTAAGCTTCAATATTCTGCTTATAATTCCTTTTAACATTACCATAAATCTTGTATTCGAAAATCCAAAGATAATTTAGTTCTCTCACTGGTTAATTTTTCTGGTTACCATTTCACCAATATATGAACGCATGCTAAAAGAAGAGAAAACACAGGCGCACGTATTCACGCACTCAGAACATATTTTTGTTACTAAATTTCCAGGATTTCTTCTATTGTTTGGCCGATTGCATAAAGATTTTAATAGATTAGTGTTCAACTTTTCAGTAAATATGAAACCTTTTATGTATATTTTTTGGAAGCTCAAATGTTGTTTTCTCCAGATTTTGGTCACATATATTAATTAAGATAATGATTTGATTTTTTCCCCCATTTTTCCGCCTGGAAAATGAATTAATTTATATCAAATTTGGTGATTATTATTCGGATTTGATGCGGAAATATTTAACGGATTTATGGGGGATGGAAGTTTCCTACGGAATCGCAGAAGATCTAACGGTCTTCTGATATTTGGCAGGTCAACCGTGTCGGTTTGCCCCATACATGGAGATGATTAGTTACCCGACTCCGCTAACGTGCGCCAGGGAGACTGTGCCGTCACTACTCATCATCCTCCTCAAAGCTCATCATCACCTTCACTTGGCTCAAGTAAGCAAAATTCTTACCCCCCCCCCCCCGGGTATATATATCAGCCGTAAGCTAGCATACGTTTTGACTTTCCTTCTTTTGTTAAATTATATATATATATTTATATAAACAAAACTATATTGCTCCATTGTATAAGAAATCATTCTCCAATATAGCTTTGAACCTTCAAGAGAAAGTTAAATTTAACTTTTTAGGCTAAACAAATTTTGCTCTTGATGACCCCCTTCTAGGCCTCAACATATATTCTCTCCTTCTCAAAAAGATATTTCATTTTAACTTTTTATATAGATTAAGAAAACATCGTTTAATATTATTGGAAATGTACAAGTTAATAATATATTTTCTAATATACACTTTGATTATTTAATATTTCATTTTCATTATTCTTTATTGTCAATTACTATGCACAATAAATGAGAGAGTGTTAGAAAACTAAAAAATTAATAGAAAACTAAAAAATTAATTTAGAAATGAAGAATATAATTTGAGACAGATGAAAAAGAAAATGAGGAATATTTTTTTGAGACGGAGGGAGTAATTCTTTACCAATTACCAATTAATATTTAATACCTTAAAGTAAAACATAATAATTATGTCAACTATGGTATTAAATGCTCTTTTAAAAAAAACTATGGTATTAAATGCTAACGTGCGCCAAGTACTAATTTTCCCTTCTCGGAGCTATAAGGAGAATAAATTTGGATTATATGCCTTTTGAGATCCGGATTGGTTGATGCTGGGTCCCCCTAGAATAATATCGTGTGCCACATATAGGCCGGTAAAACCTTTTAAATTAAAGTATGAAACGGCTAGGAGCAGTTAATTAACAACAATTGAAAGAAAAAAGGAGAGAGAGAGCACGTAACCAAAGTTTATTTAAAAAAAAAAAAAAATTCTTTACCACAACTAAGTATGGTTATTTGTCTGAAAATACTTATATGGCAATTTTTTACCTCTTTAAAGTAGTTTCTAAGGTTCTCGTAGAAAATTTGGTATGTGCAACGCTTTATAGTCAAAGTCCCATTGATTATCTTATTGCAACTTTGCTTGTTAGTTGTCATAAAAATTAAAAAGTGGAGATCAATATATTCTTGGGTTTGGTACTATATGATATTCGAATATTCCTTGGGATCTTTTTTGAGGTATGTCAGACTAAGAATAGTAGCCTCAAAATGGGCTCAACAAAGGGCCTTAGTGGTATTAGCTTCTTACCCTTGGGCCTTAGTAGTCTCAAAATGGGCTCAATAAAGGGCAGGGTCCATAGACCACAACCCAAATTATCTAGTCCGTTTAGCTTTTGCACTGGGCCCAAATCCCTAGAGAGCTGCTTGACAAATTCACACTCTGCCCAAGAGGCTTGAGCGGAACACGAGAACAAAAACAGAGAACAGGTTTTCTTGGACATCTGGATATATACTTGCTACTCCCTCCATCTCAAAGAGATATTCTCCTTTTATTTTTTCATAGCTTAAGAAAACACAATTTAATACTATTAAAAATGTACAGTTTAACAATATATTTCTTGATATACCCTTTGACTTATTTAATATTTCACTTTAATTGTTCTCTATTGTTGATTATTATGCACAATAAATAAGGGTATATTAGAAAATTAAAAAATTAACTTAGGAAAGAAAGATATAATTTGGGACAAATAAAAAAAGAAAGGAAGAATATCTTTTTAGGGCGGAGGGAGTATTTCTGAGACGGGATAATAAATAATTAGTGTTTCAGGAAATTCTTGCACTGATGATGATGAACGCAATTCAAATCAAAGGTGAATTTGCCCATGCTTGTGAGTTTGAAGTAGTGGAAGCCGGAGGAGAAGACGAAGCAGACAGTGATGATGGAGATGGAGGTTATGGAGATGGAGAGGAAGATTTGTCCGAAGAGGGAGGAGAGCAAGCAAATAAGAATCCTGACACCAATGGCAGTGCCAAAGCCCCCGGAGGAGGTGGAGGTGGAGATGGAGATGAAGATGCTGAGGAAGATGATGCAGCCAACGGACACAATGATGATGACGAGGATGATGAGAACGATGACGATGACAATGATGATGATGAAGATGACAACGATGAAGATGAGGAAGATGTCAAAGACGAAGAGCCAGGAGAAGACGAGGAGGAGGATGAAGAAGAGGAGGAGCTTCAACCTCCCAAAAAGAGAAAGAAGTAGACGATGAGTGTCTTTTTTTTTTTTTTTCGTTTCTCTAACGAAGACCATTTAAATTAGGTCGTCAACTGTGTAACGCTATCTAGCAGTAGCTGCCCTCATAAGGGAGAGAACTACTTAAGACATTTTATTGCTTGCTTTGCATGTTTCGAGGATGTTGGGCTAAGATATATATCTTAATTTAAGACACTCGCAATTCAATGTTTAAACTTTATCTTCCTAGACATGCAATCTTCTTTGAATCAAAAATCAAATCTATTTATGTGATGCAAATTGCAAAGAGATATTTCTGCAAGAAGTCGCTTTAACAAGACATTCATGCATGACGTTTGAACTTGAAAACGGTGTCTAGTGCTTGTGATGACATAAATTGTAGAGTAAAAAGGGAATCCCAGAGTAAGTGGCTTCAACGGAGATACATTGCTTTTTATGCTCCATTGCTCTGGCAAGACTCTTTCCTTTACCAATATTCTCAGGACCACATTCTGAATATAACTCTGAATTCAAGAATGCAAAACACTACTATAAATAATTATATCAGTTTATCAGTGTACTACAAACTGTGTACAAATCCTTTTAGTGTTTCATCACATTCAAGTTGTTCAGAGAAGCCATTAATATCCTCGTTAGAATCCTACCACTAAAATCAAAAGGAACCTTCAACTGGGTGTGTCGTTCTAATTTTTTCCGCCTACATCATGTCAACTTGATCGAGGCATTGGCATCTTGTAGCAGAGATGAATCTTGTGCGCTTTGGTGTCATAAGGTGTCCTCTAGTTGGTGCTTAAAATTTTTCACTAACCTTCAATATTTAGCATCAATTAGACAAAGGAAAAAGAGTTAATCTTCTGGACTTGCAGCTGATCTCAAAAATATCTCGCTTTCTTTGTTGCAAGATACTAGTATTTTTGAAATCTTAGTAGATATTTAAGAATATTATGTCGGCACTACATTTTATTTTTTTATAGAGTTTTTCGATTATTGCTCAAAGTCTCATTTATGTCTCCCAACCTTATTTTATATTGCTTTCCTGTTTTTCTTTCAATTAATTAATTAATAGATCATCCCTCAATATCATAGTTTTTGTCTAGACATTTTCTTAAAGTACATGGCTGAAAATAATTTAAAAACTTAGTATTATATTTGCTTTTTATATTTTGACAAATTATTAGAGCCCATAATTTTTATTAATTAATGGAAAATAAGTTTTTATTAATAGAAAATTGTTATATAATTTGAGGGCAAAAAATGACTGTAATTACAAAAATGAGCCAATGCCAAAGTTCTTTCTTTCTTTTTTTCTTTTTTTTTATAAATATTAGAGGGGGATTGTAGTGGAGCAAAATTGAAAATGCAGTACCATTAATACTCAATATATCTAATCATGAAACACGAGTAAAATATATGTGAAAAAGACTTTGTTAGTCGTAGGAAAAAACAACTACCGAAAATATCCTATAATTCACAATTGACCTGTCTCCATATCATGACCTCAAGATCAAGATGATACATGTGTTTAACATTATCTCGTTTGTCACGTTTGAAAGGTGTATGCTTTATACTATGGTTTTGTACTAACACACGCATTTCTTGGATTATTCTTTGAGTAAAAATTGACCATCCCTCGCCTTTGACCAATTTTCCCTATTTAATACTTTTGAGAGTTCCATTAATTCTCTTTCGAAATAAATGTGCCAATCACACACATATTCTGATTTCATCTTCTTCTTATTATTATTACTACAGAAACTGTTAAGTGACATCTACAATAGTTCATACAAAAAACAAAATGAAATAAAGAATATGATTTCAAAGTGAAGTAAGGTAGTAAATCATTATCTTTCTAAACCAAAGTAACATATAGTCGAATCAGTAGGTATATAATAGCCGGAATTTCATCAACTATTGGACCTAAAAGTTCGAAAAAAAAGGACTTGCGCATGTAAGCAAGTTTAACAAATAATTCTTAGTATATTTAGATGCTTTTTCTCTTAATCCAACTACTTTTTGACCATCTACCCTTAACCTTGGGGAAAAACAGAAAGGAAGCAACTCTTAAAAAGCATCTACTATGGCTACTTGGAAGCAAATCAAATAAAGAATTCTATATTAATATTCTTGGAAAAATCTAAGACTAATGTTGTACAAATTAACTTTTCTGGTGAACCATTCTTGACTCTGGAGCAACTTAACAGTTGAAAATGATCTCCGCCATACACGTTTGACGGGATTATCCTATAAAACGTATATATGGCGAAAGATCATTGAACAATTCACATGTAGTTGTAATTCGCCAGACGTATATTGAGAAATCGAGACTAACCTAACAATAATGTAATATGCTTCTGAACCAAAAATGCAGGGGACCCAAACTAACAATATTCGCCTATTGGGTCAATCCGCTGTCGAGCGGATAGGCGAACAGTTCAGTATGATTAGGCTCCAGCTATTGTACTCCACACGGTCATAATCTTGTCAGCCAGGGCTCACGACCGGTGGCAGCTCCCTCCACGAACAACGGATAACAATAACAGAGCCAGCTCTTTCTCGATTATACTGTTCTGCTGCTCGTCTTTTAAGCGATGATATTCTGCCAAAACCTCCTCAGACACGATCGAGTTCCTGCAAAGCGGGCACGTTGCTTTGAATTCTTTCAGCCATTTCTCCACGCACCGTCTGTGGAATACATGCTTACATTCCAGCTTTCTTCCCTTTTCGCCTTCCTCGAATTCAGACAGGCAAATTGCACATTCATCAAACTCCCAATTCCTCGAGTTTTTTCTGTAAACAAACTTTGAGCTCTTCTTGTTGATCATGGCCATGAACTTGTAATTCGAGCTCACCATCCGATAAAACCTCCACGAAACATAAGTGGCTAATATGATTAACCGGATTATATCAGGAAGCACTGTGAGAAAAAAGGAAGCAACCATTCCGTTCAAGTGCGTGAAGAATTTTGTTAAAGCTCCCATTTTTCGCTTCAAGTTCAGGAGCTTATTATTACAAGAAAGTAATTCTTGGAAGGGCATCTTATCTTATTTATAGTGGTGTGTACCGAATTTTTATATTCTGTTCTTAGAAACATCGTCGTAAATTTCCTTGTTTTGATCTAGAATAGTAGGGGTTGGCAGGCTTGATTTGTCTTTATCAATCACCATAATTTATTAGCCCACCAACCCACTTGACGATGAGATTAATTATGATCAATTATTAACGTAGAGAGTTCAAAATCAGTTGCTAATAATCAAGTAAAGTAGCAAGCCAGGTGGAGTTAATGTAGACACTACTTGGGTACGCTAATATAAGTGGAGTTAATCTAGACACTACTTGGGTACGCTAATCTATGTTTCAAGTTTTGCAAGCCAAGTATAATAAACAAGCACTAGAATTAAAGTAGGTACGCAATTTAATACCTACCCTTAGATCATCTAAATTGGATATAATAATATGTAAATATTGGCAGCGTGAAGTTTGAGTTCCAACTTCCAACCGCTCGCATCAGTTTTAAGTGATATATACTATTAAGTCACTTTTTGCGTCATTACATTGTGGAACGTGCAACCTTATTTGAAGTGAAGTTGTAATTGAGTCGACATATGTCTTTTGTTTTTGACCTCGACCGTTAGTCACGAAATGAAATAAATAGCATTTCCTTTCAAAAGGGGGAAAAAAGGTGAAAAGTTCTATTGGATGTGTTAAGAGTAAGATTGAGGGAATTTGTTTTTTTCAATAACGTGTTAACTGTTATGTTGCTCTCTAAGTTTAACGGTTCATGTTGGATTTCTATCTTAAAAAATTTCCTTTTTTTCCTTTTTTCCTTTTATTTGAAAGATTGACATGAAGATTTTATAGGAAAAGGAAAAGAAATAACCAAAAATAACATATGACCGGTACTTGCGTCTTTGAAACTCAAATTGCTATCTTTCCAATATGGCCTTCTCTCAAATTTCAATCTGAGTGAGCTTTAATTTCCATAAAAGAATTCCATTATTCAAAGTACGACACTCTCAGTCAAATTCGCCATTCTCAGAAAGAAAATTTCATAGAAGAAGTTGGATTCTATGGAGCATATTTGGATTTTTCTATTTTTAAAGATTAGGCCCGTTTGCCTTCAAATTAACTTGTGCTGAGTTTTAAATTAACACATCCATCGTGATACTTTTAATGATTAAATAAATTTAACATGCTGCTTGTGATTTAAGTGACACTAAATTTACTCCATTAATGCTTATGTGACGAAATAAGTTTAACACTATCAACTTATCCAAAAAAAAAAAGAAAAGAAAAAGAAAAAGAAGAAGAAAAAGGAAAGAAAAAACACTACCAATGTAGAAGTCTTATCTTCAGCTTTTGGTCTTTCTTTTTCTTGGATGATCACTTTCCTTAGGACAAAGTTTTGACCCAAAGTTCCTCCCGGCTAAGACATCAAGTTTGGATAGATTGTTATGATATTAGTGTAAGAGTTAATTTGATGAGAAATTTCTATCTCAAAAAACTTTACCATCAAAAATAATCTAATTTAAGTTAATTCGCAAGTAAAGTTTACTCGATGTAGAATTTATCCTAAGTCCTGACACGATCAATCACATGATGGGACCCCGGACACCATCCATTTGGTCTTTAATTGGCAGCCGTGAGATGTTGGATTTTCAAAGTTCGAAAGAATTAGTAAACTAATATATGCTGCTGTTCTGCTTATAAGCTGGACTCACAAGTAACACGTTTTCTTCTGCTATTTTTTCCTCTTTCTTTTAACTCAAAAGATGAATGATCCATATATCCTCCCATGCAGATGCAGGTCAGGGATTTTTTCCCTAGAAAAGGACAAAAGGAAGATTGGGTTGGGGGATCTGCCTATTGAAACATATCCGAGTTTGGAGCCCTCAAGTGAGTTGATAGCGTTTGAGTTCAGAGACTGACCTATTTCTTTAGAAAAAATCCGCCACATTATTTGTATAATTAATCATACATATAGAAAACATGGTGTAAATTTGTGTGAGCGTGTGTGCATGTGTTTTTTTTTTTTTTGAATATTTGTGTGTTCTTATATTTTGATATATTAATTAATTAATGTATGACCTCATAAATTAGGGTCACGTGTTCTACTTATACAAATAATACTACTTTCAAAGTTTTATCACCATCATATTAATTCTACGTCCTACGATCTCAAAATGGAACATGATTAATGGGTGTTCTTCGTTGACTATAAGACAACCCATCTTTTGAGTTTGTTAGGTTGAATTGCTTGATGCGTAGTGGGCTACTTCCTCTAAAGTAGGGTGCAAAAATAGAACCAATCTATTTATTTTGACGATTCCACGACACTTGAGAGATTTTTGCTGTGGCTCTTTTTATCCATTTTATCCACCAAAATAATTTGTACACATATGCTTTATCGTTTGTCACAACTAGTGATCATTATATGATGGGTATAATCAAATAGAATGATGTTAAAGTGTTGAGTGCCGGTTTATGTGACATTAAATAATATAAATAGACTTAAAGTCAAGCATGCGTGACTCACTTAATTTACTTTATATATTATTTAATGTAATATAGTTTGATCTTGAGTACCAATATTGCTATATAGTACTACTCAAATAAATATAAATATATATCTTATATGTATCTCTTCACATTTAACTGACTATATGGTAGCAGTGATGATAAGTAATCACTGCGTCCCATTTGTCTAGTTCACCTTTTTTCCCCTCAATTATATGGTATGGTATTATTTCCACATTAAAGAATTTATTTTATTTTATTTTACAAATATATCCTTATTTAATATCGCACTATAACTAGTAATTTAAAATTAATTATTAAATAAATATAAATTAAGAACACGGTTCACAAAATTTAATTTTTCAATAGCATTCTTAATTCTTGTGAAAAAGGTTAAGTAGACTAAACATTGTTTGCTTGAAAATGCTCGACATGTGTCTCAAGTAAAAATGATATAAAACCTTATGTACGGCACTATATAGTGTCATATAGACATGTGATGTGTATTCACATAGTTGTGGTTTCTCATGCGGTGTGTTCTAATATACGCCACATAGTCATATAATACTATATAATGTCATAACATATGGTGCTATATCAGAACATGTGTCTTAAGGGCCAAAGTCTAATTTGAGACAAGAGATCTTTACATAAAAAACACTCTTAATGATAATATTGTCAAAAATACTCCTAGATTGAAACTAATTGCAAAAATATCATTTTCCATTTTAAAATTACCCCAATCCAGTTTTAATTAAAATTCAATTCTTTATTAGTTATTATTTTCTATAAATTATAATTATAATAACAATTATGTACAATATACATTTTTTCAATCAAAAAATAATTCTTTATATACAGCCAACAACACTTTCAATTTGAAACCACCGTCAACTGTCGACGTAACCACGCTTCAAACATGGTAACACTACCATTCATAAAACAATTGTTACCATGCCAAAAAATATCACATTAGCAATAAAAAAATAAAAATTTTTTAAATAAAGATAACAGTGATAACAAGCCCGATTAAATGGTAACAAAATGATAAAAAAAGAGGAAAATAACAAAACGAGAATCTTAAAATAGGAAAATTAAAAAAAAAATACTACATGGTAACAATCTCAATAAATGATAACATATGGAAATAAGCAAAAAAAAAAATCAATTGGAAGATAGTAACAACCCAATTAAATGGTAACAAAATGAACAAAAAAAAGTGATAACATATTAAAAAAAAAAACTAGTTTCAACCACTGGAACACAAATTATCCAACCAACAGAAAATTTTAAAAAAAATGAAAACAAAAAATGAGAACAAAAAATAAAACGCTATAGAACTTGCGACCGCCGAAACACATATCTGACTGCTGGAAAATTTAAAAAAAAATAAAAACAAGATACAACCACTGCTGCGACTCAACCATTGCTACCAGCGAATGCCGCAAACAGTGACTACGACAATTCAAGAAAACGTAACAACCACTGAAAACCCCAAAATAATGAAGAAAGCATAAACGAAATTGAATAACAACTGAAATTCAGGAATAATGAAAATGATTCGAGCAATTTTACACGGTTAAGGAGAGTCATTTGGAGAATGAAATTGTCTACAGTTGAGGACATGAAAAAGGGAATCTCAGAAAATCAGTGTTCTAATTTGAAATTAAAAAAGATTAATCAGTTATAATCGGATGATTATAAGCAAATAATGAGTTATAATAATAAATAGCAAAACACATTGGGAAATACAATAAAATAAAAAAGAAATGATAATAAAAAATTTAGGTAAAAGGGGAAGTGGTATAAATGCACTCTACAAGAGTAAATATATAAATACTTTAAGAGGGTAATGTATATTAGTAATAAAAATAATAAAGAGGGTATATATTTTAATTTTCTCTCTGAGACAATTCCCGCGCTCTAGTGTGGATTTGTTGGGTTGGAAGGCCTGCTCCATCAATTGGTAACTGGATCTGTCGGTCGGCCCGTATTGCTCGACAAACTGATGGAGGCCTGCCGACCCACTGGAAAAATAATAGAGCGTTATGTAAAACATAGAGAAAATGAGAAGGGTGCTTGTCTGTTTGTAAAATTATGCCCCGATAGAACTTCCCGCTTCCAGCTTAGGTGGTCCGATTTTCCTCAAAAATGCTTCTCTTTGTCAAAGTGGAGACCAAAATCTTAGACGACGGTTTCAATTCAAAGTCTTCATTTTTACATTCAAACGCATTCAATAAATTATTATGCGTTTCCTTTTATGAAGATTTCTTCCTTTACAATATACATTAACCTATCCATTTCTCCTAAATCAAGCTTCGTTGGATCCGTAAGTCTTTTTGTTCTCATTTTCACGTCACTTTTTGGGACAATTTTACTGTTAATTAGGTTATACCCATTTTGAATTCTCTTTGCTTTGATCGCTTAATTGATTCTATGAATGAATTGCTTAACCTGATTGTAAGGCAAGTTTTGATCTTTTATTTAGTGTATCTTTTACTGTGCTTGCTGCTCATAATAAGATGTTTTAGCCAGTGATTTTGGTATGGTCTTATAGCGATTTTATATGTTTAAATTCTTTTAGCTACTTACACGTATTGTTTGATATAAGCTCTTCCGATCTGTAAATTGCTGAATCATCTGTTCTTTTCATGTTTAAATTTCTCTTTAGGTTGGGGATTGATGGAGAGGGGGCACTACCATATTGGACTTTTTAATGATATGGATAGCTAGTTTATTCAGATGTTTTTTCAATAGCTGAACTTCTTGTTAAATTTCATATTAATTGATCATGTAGGCTGGATAGATTTTGCCCCCCTGGTTGGGGTGGGGGTGGCGGTGGCTGAAGTGACAGAACTTTGCAGTTGCATCAACTAGTTTTAATAATAAATCATATAATGCCCCGTATTGAGAGAATGACCGTTCTAGCATGCAAAGGCAACTTTGAGAAACAATAAGAAGCAGATAAAGAGGATGTGCATTCATGTATGCAGAGGTTAGATTTAAGATTTTGGTGAGATCTTGAGATTGTTGGTGTTTTAATGAAATTTTTAATAGAAAATTCAGTTACCACCATGAAGTTTTACCCATCAATGATTGTGTTTTTGAACTTTGTTGTAAATAACATTTTTAGCTGAATTTCTTGGATTGACAATGGGAATAAGAATTGCACATTGATCCCTCCAGCATCGAAAAGGAACTGTTGTACGTCAAAGTTTGAATAGGAAATTGAGGAAATGGAACATTCCGTGAATAATTCATCTGCAACAGTGAGGGAGGGTAATATGTCTGATAGTCAAACAGAGGACCTGGAAAGCACAGGTACTTTTGAGAAACTAGTGTTGAATTCTCCAACCGAGAAACATGAGGTAGATATACCAGACACTCTGAGAGAAAAGCAGGAACAAGATAAAACAACCGAGGGAAGTAAACTTAATACTCTTCCTGCTGAAGAGATGGATGGAGAGACGGTTGATATTCTGAAAGGACGACAGCTACATCATCAAATGAGATGAAACCTTTGGAACGTGAATTGACAATTGGCAAAGCAGAGAGTGAGAAGAGATCTGGTGACTTGAAGGAGGGTGAGAATGATGAAGCAGATTCAAGTGGAACTAACAAGAAGCTTGAGGAAATTCTTTACGGAGGAGAAGCAGAGCCAGTTTTTGATGGAACCGAAATCCCTGGAATGGAAGCTAATAGAAGCATGTCTATGAGGTCCTTGGATCATGACTTGGAGGGGCAGGGATCTGCTTGGCCTGAAAAGGCAGCTGCTCTTAAAAATTTTATAAGGGCAAAGAGTGCAGTTGCAGTCACCACTTTTATGCGGCGCCTTTCTGGGAAAAGAGACGATGGACAGGCTGTTTATGATGAAGATAGAAATCACAATATGGAAAATGATACCATTAGGAATGAGGGTTCTTCACCCAAAACTGAAGCCGGGGAAGTCTCTAAGAAATCTGCCGAGAACTTTGGGTGGAACGCTCTTAGCCGTATTGGTTTTTCGCATGATGCTTGGGCTGAAAACAGATCTGTACAGGATGATGCACTCGTTGAGCTAATGAAACCAATTGCCATGAAAGGGCGAATTATGTTATATACCAGGTTAGGGTGCCAGGACTGTAAAGAGGTACGGAGATTTCTGCATGATAAAAGACTCAGATATTTTGAGATCAATATTGATGTGTATCCTAGCAGAAAATTAGAGCTAGAAAAAATTGCTGGATCTTTTGCTGTTCCTAGAGTGTTTTTTAATGACATACTTATTGGTGGTTTGGCTGAGCTGAAAAGCTTGGAGGAGTCTGGCAGGCTTGAAGAGAAGATTGAGTATGTTGTCACTGAAACACCATCATTTGAGGCACCTCTACCACCACTATCCGGCGAAGATGACCTGTCGAGCAGCGGAGCTATCGACGAGCTTGCTATTATTGTTCGAAAAATGAAAGGATTTATTTCAGTTAAGGATAGGTTTTACAAAATGCGCAGGATCACCAAATGCTTTCTGGGTTCAGAAGCTGTGGATTTTTTGTCAGAGGATCAATACTTGGAAAGAGAAGAGGTAACTTATGTTTCACTTATTCTAAGGCTTCAATCCATTCATTGGTATTTAATAACTTTGCCTTCTCATAGGCAGTTAATTCATTTAGCTCATTTGCTTATATTTCTCTTTTCCTCAACAATTTTAGTAGTAGTATGTCAATTAGCTTCTGGATTTTTGCAATTAGGTGGTCTTAATGGCATATGTGTTTCTCGTTATAGGAATGTGAACAAATTTTTTGTTGCTCTTGGTTGGAATTTGAGGTGTCAGGGCCCTCCCTTTTCAACCCGAAGGCATTCATTTGATTTTTCATCATTCTTTTGTGTGTTTTCAACGAGAGTCGAAATACATGTGACATGTCGGCTCTATCTGTGAGTGTCCGAGGAGGGAGATCCCCCTTGTACATTAGCATTTTGGCAATTTGCTCTTTATCATTTTTCTTGTGGATTTAGTGTCTTCAACCATAAAATTGGTACAATCTGCATCCTACAATTTTCTTTTGATGCCTTTCTCCTCCTGTGACGTATTTCACTGCTTTACTAGGATAATCGCGTGACCAATAGCTTGTCTCAGGCCATATTTTACTGGTTCACTAAAATGATCAACATACCAATATCTCTTGTTCTAACTTCTCTATATGGTTTTGACTTTATGTTCTTTAGACGATGGGAACATTTTGAATTGGATGATACAATTCAGGGCCAAGGTTTAATTTTGCATACTAGTTTCACAAAGTTTTGATTTATATGGATAAAAATTTAGTGTTTCTAGAGGTATTTCTTGTTCTAGTAATATTATGAAATATGAGGGCCAATATGTGTGAAAGGTTATATAGCATGTCTGAGAACTACAGGAATCACGTGTATTTGGTTGTTTACCTAGCTTGTTGGTTGTGTCGTTAGGTAGTTGAAGTTCTTTCTCTCACTCTTAGCCCCTCTTTTAGCGTTTTATTTCTATTTTGAAATGGAAATAATTTGAGTAGAAATAAATGATGGTGATTTGCTTTGTACATGTGGGTCCCATGAAATTTGATGTGGTTGTTTTGACCAATATCTAATTTGAAGTAGAAATGCAACGCTAACAGGGACTTTATGCTGTGAAATAGGCAGTTGAATTTGGTCGGAAACTTGCAAGCAAACTCTTCTTCCACCATGTTCTTGAGTAAGTCCTCGACAGTTCTTCTTTATTTTCCATGATATTCAAATAATTACACTCTACCTGCTTCCTCATGATTTGCTGTTCCTGCATCTTTCTTTTTTAACATTTTTTTAATTTTAAAATTTTTTTTTTTTTGAAGGGGGGGTTGTAATCTATGCATTACCCACTGTAAATTGAACCTTTTTGCTTCATTCCTCAAAATATTTTGATTTTTGTATATTACTGCAGTGAGAATGTGTTTGAAGATGGCAGTCACTTGTATCGGTTCTTGGATGATGATCCAATAATCTCTCAGTGCCAGAACATCCCAAGAGGCATTGTTGAAGTGAAACCAAAACCCATCATAGAAATTTCCTCAAGGCTTAGGTTCTTGTCTAATGCAATGTTAGAAGCCTACGCATCTGAGGATGGAAGGCATGTTGATTATAGAAGCGTCCATGGGAGTGAGGAATTTGCAAGGTTTGTGAATATTTCTAGAAGTTTTTATATGGAAAATTGATGATGAGTTTGATTAACATGAGCATATGTCCATGTGCGCATGCATCTGTCTGCAATTCTCACAATTTTTAGATTTGGCATTGACAGTTAAATTCATTATAGGTACCTGAGGATAACTGAGGAGCTTCAGCGTGTAGAATTGTGTGAGATACCAAGAGAGGAAAGTCTTGCCTTTTTCATAAATCTTTACAATATGATGGCCGTGCATGCTATACTTGTCTGGGGTCAACCTTCTGGAGCACTGGAGAGAAGGAAACTTTTTGGAGACTTCAAATATGTAATTGGTGGATTAACATACTCTCTTTCATCAATCTACAATGGAATTTTGAGGGCAAATCAGAGACCACCATACAATCTTATTAAGCCATTTGGTGTAAAAGATAAGAGATTAAAGGTCAGATAGCTATCTTGCGATTGATGTTTTCGTTATCAATATCTGAAACTGATTCCTTCGGCCATAAAACTATGGTGATAAACTTTTGGATTAGCCTCTAAGTTCCCAATATAATATGACATGGGCTAAACTCAATTGAGCCATCTTCAAATTCACCTCCCATTCTTCTCTAGTTCAATTTGGAAGGAGAAGAACTTATGTGTTCAAATGCTCTAGCTTGCTACAGTATAAACACACACTGTGTGTGAGTGACTGACTGAAAATGTTCAGTTGCCTAGCCGATTAGCTTTTCAACTTGGCTTGCTTGTCAATGTCTCTTGTCATGGCAGTCCTGATTTATGCAAAAGGCGGCGACTCTTGAACCCTGTGAATTATATAATTCCTGGAACATTTATTATCAACGAAAGGGGGAAAAGTCCAAATTGAACTTGAATCCGACTATCTGAGGATATATTTGGATAAGCTTGCTAAATTTGTCAGATACTAATATGAAAGAGAAAAGGACATATTCAAGATTTGATGTCGGACATTTTAGAACAATATCTTGAACAGGTAGTTTGCATTACTGTAACCGCAATGTCAAACTCACAGATCAAGGAAAGCTAGAATTTTAGGTTTTGATTATTAGTTTCTGAATGATTAGGCCCTCTTTGTTTTCCTGGGTTGTAATATTAGTCTTTAATTCGGCTATAGTCTATAGTTGATTCTTTATCTTGTATATCATCATTATTTGAATCGAGGTCATCTTATGCTTTAGTGGCATTTGAGCTTTATGATATGTTTTGTCATATTTAATCAATGTGTTTTACATTTTTGTATGATCCAAAAAATACTGTGGCCAATTTACATTTTAGTATTCAACTGATTTTTCTTCTACTCATTTCTGTCTGATTGATAAATTTTCTTTTCTTTTCTACCCTCTCAAACATACACTACAATGACATCAGGTAGCTCTTCCCCATCCAGAACCTCTTGTCCATTTTGCACTGGTTTCTGGGACACGGTCTGGGCCTGCTCTTCGATGCTACGCACCAGAAAACATTGATGAAGAGTTGATTGATGCTGCTTGTAATTTCCTTCGAACCGGTGGACTATTTGTTGATGTAACTGCAAGCATTGCATATGTTAGTAAAATACTAAGATGGTAAGTTTCCAATCATCTACTTGCCCCCACCCATTTTATTGTGGTGGCGTTCTTCATGTCATTGTCCGGAAGTCTGTTAACATACCTGTACCTGTTTTTCTTGAGGAATTTAATTATTTTTTCATCAAATTGCAAGATGAAGTTAATGTATCGAAAATCAGTTTGCTTTCTCTGATACTGAAATTTAATTATTCCTGTACCTAACTTGATCTTTCTGCTGCTACTGAAATTTCAGGTACAGTGTAGATTTTGGCAAGAATGAGGTGGAGGTACTGAAGCACGCCGCAAGCTACCTTGAGCCGGTGCAGTCTCAAGCTTTGCTTGAATTGCTTTCTAGTAATCAATTAAAAGTTGTTTACCAGCCTTACGATTGGGGATTGAACAATTAGCACTACATCTTGGCTTCCTGGTTCGTGGCCCCTTTCATGTTCCAGAACACATTACAACCATATATCATGACATTATGTATTATGCTGTGCTTCAGCTCCAATATTCACCTCACCTATGTATTTGCTTTGCTGAATGGGCTAATATAATATCACAAAGTTTTTATTTTTATTTTTTGAAAGGGCAAAGTTTTTATTTTGTTACTTCTTTTCCGGTTAATGCTCTCAACCTTTTTTTTTTTGCACTCTCTCTCTCTCTCTCAAATACAAGGGAGGAGATAGGAGAGGGGAGGGGAATAAAAGAGGGATATGTGTGGTTTGAATTTGGAACCTTCTGTTCAAAACGTGATAACTTAATCACAGTAGCACTTGTTCAAACTATGTTAATGTTTTTTACTTGCTGTTGAATAGTTAATTTCATTACTGAGATAACTTGGTACAATAGTTACGATCCGTGAAAGGTTCGTAGTTTCTTTGTCATCAAGTATAATCCATATCCAAGTCAATGGGGAAGATTTCGTCAATGGGAAAAATCCGAATT
Organism: Nyctanthes arbor-tristis; assembly: GCA_963692815.1. Lineage (NCBI taxonomy): Eukaryota > Viridiplantae > Streptophyta > Magnoliopsida > Lamiales > Oleaceae > Nyctanthes > Nyctanthes arbor-tristis. The sequence goes on along the minus strand of CAVNYN010284927.1, from coordinate 21,919 downwards.
TGCTTTCCGCACTTTGGACTTTGTTCAGTATTTTGGCCTTGAAGCCGCCAAGAAATTGTGGCTGCATTTCTTGCTTGCCACCCAAGTTCAAAAACTCTATATATACCCCATTCAATGCACACCTCAATATATCAACTCATACCCTTACCAATTCCAACCCAGATTCCTAGTTCATATTCGTCTTCGGTTTTCTGCGGGGAATTTGTGTTTCTTGATTAAGCCATGGCGACAGCCAGTGCTGCACTTGCTGAAGCTTATATGATGAGAAAGGTCTACAGAGAGAAGACATATGGAACCGAAAACGAAGGATCAAAGGAGAGAGATTTAGCTCATGATCAAGGGAAAAGTACTTCTGATACTGCAGGTTGCTTCTCCTTTGGTTTATTCAAGAAAGTCCATCCCAAGGCAGTTCCCTCTTCTTCTTCAATGGCACCTCTTGAGTAGCGTTGTAATTAAATCTTTTTTCTTTGTACCTTTATTAGCAAAATGCATACTATCAAGTATGTCATAACAATATGTTGTAACATTTTATTATTAAATTAACGAGTTATGATTTTTTAAGAGTTTATGAGTTACTAGTTTATTAATTACTTTGTACTTTACTAGTATTCATACATGCATGAGTTTTTTTTTTTTTTTTGCAATCCATACATGCATGAGTTTATTTAGTGTTAAACTTTAGTTTAAATTATAAATATAATAAATAATTAAATTAATGTTTTAATAACACGTGTTAATTTTCATCTATATATACCTCCTAAATTTGTTATAGTTACATAAACTTCAGACAACAAATTATATGTTTTAGTTGATATTGTATTAGCAAAAAGAAAGATGTTCTATAGTGGAGCTTTCGGTCATCCTTAGTGCAAAAAAGATTGAACTATATAACGTATCAGTTAGACTGTTGTATCTTGGAAGGGACAAGTCTTATGATTTTCTGTTGTACCAGTGTTTGAAAGCTTTCCAACACCGCATGAATCTCTTTAAAGAGAGGGAAATTTCCATGCCTCAGCCTAATTGGTTACGAGTTCACTTCAGGTTTATTTTGTAAATAAATTTAATTATTTACTACGCAATATAATGTTTTGTGACGATGATAAGATGAAAATCGTATTCTATCTTACTTGTGATGAGGTGGAAAGTGGCCTCAAATGACCAAACAAAAATGAGATGACAAATTATTGTACTATAGGTGGTTTGTGACATGGAAATTCAAGAACAAAGTGAAAATAAATTTGTGCGATAATGGTCCAACGTTACATCCCAACTCCTCCGCTTTTCCATCCATCACTGTCAAACCTGCCCCTCACTGCCTGTTGTTATTGTCTATTTATACATGAAGGAAAATCCCACTAAACTGCACCTCAAGCCATCATTCTTATGCTTCATCATTCCATGTTCCACATCATGTCAAGTACTGGCCTTGCAGAAGCATATGTAATGAGAAAGTTGAACAAGAACGACAAGAATATGCAGAAATCCAGGGCAAATGAAGAGGGTAAGAAACAAGTTTATGAGACTAGTAATAAGCAGAAATCGTCTTCCAGTTCCCGTGGCTGCATCTTCTTCCGGGTTTTCACAGAATTCACCCAACAGGCGGTGTTAACCCCGCGTGACACTATCTTGTGAGTTTGATTTGCACGTTGGAATTTGACGAGCAACAAGAAATTCCGGCCTTGATGCCCCTTTCTTGCTTGTACTAGGCTTCTAAGGCTACCAAGCTGTGAGACTTGGTATATATGCAAACATTTGGTTCATAATGTAAAATAGGAAAGAAAGTTTACTTATGAGTATTCATTAAGTTATGTTCACCTGCCCTGCCCCACCTCTTTCCACTGAAAAAAAAAATCCTAATTTCATCACGGCCAACAAAGTATTATGCTGGTGGCATAGCACTGGAAATATCATAGTGACATCCCCTAAGTAGATTTGACCTCTAATGATAGCAGTACATTCTCTATAAATACCAGAATTCATGAGACCTCTACTATTTTCTTAAAAAATTGTGAGTCTGCAACATGCCGTGGCCGAATTAAGGATTGAGTTTTTTGTTTTTTTAAAGTTGATATTCAGGGCAAATATTCTAAACTCAAAAACAATGGGGCGCCAAAATCAAATTCAGACTCAATATCAGTTAACACGGGAATTTGGGGACTTCGAGGTGAAAATATGCCTTTTTTCTTCTTCTCTCAATTTTTTTTTTTTTTTTGGATATGAAAAATATCCCTTTGTTGTCATGTGAAAGTGAAGCTCAGATGATTTCCCCGCGAGTGGGGAATCTCTATTGATTGAGTTAGATAAAATAGCCTTATCATTATGATTTCGCGCCCCAAATCTAAATTCATGTTCTAAATAAGTCCTCAAAGCACGTGGCATGCTCCCCTTTTCCTCTACTTACTTTTAAAGCAGGAGTAATAAATAATGTGTTATTTATTGCAACTATTTATTTAGATTGATTATAATCTGTTACGTGGTATTATTTTTACTTTTTGATTTTTTGAAAAATATGAAATCAATAAAGTGATATCGTGTGATAGATTATAATTAAAATTAATTATAATCAAAGTTGCCAAATACTTTGTAAATATCATTACCATAATAAATTGTACGCCTTTTCATTGGTTTTCTATTTGTTGCTATATATTACCACCTAAATTTGTCATACTAATACTAATGATGATAAATAATATCATTCTTAAATTAAATATAAAAGATTTACAAAATCTAGCTCATATATTGTACAAAAAGAGAAATTGTACGTATATTCATATATAATTGATTTATTAGTGCACGAACTTTCAAAATCTTGAATATGAAAAGTATATAGGCGCCTCGAAAATTTTATTTTACATGCATTCAAAAAGGGTTTCGATTGACATCCATATATCAAGTGAAATAAAAAACTATGACTTATATTACCATAATAATAACAATAATAATAATAGTAGTAGCTTTCTAAAACATTAAATAATGAATAGTATAATAATAATAATTATTGAAAGATTCCACGGTGGACTTGACCAAACTCAATGTATTAATCATTGTATATCTCATATCATAAGTATAATTTTGTTGAAACAATTTGCTTAACAAAGACATTCACTTGTGCCCTAATTCTTTTTAGAATTATTAAGCTATTTCTACAAAATTCTTTTTACAAGGTGATACATGGCTAGACGATCGTTATAAATTTTAAAAGTAGTGTGATGGACTGATGGGTAAAGTAAAAGAATCTTACCACATCATTTTGTGAGAAAGATTGTGTATAAGAAAGTTTTGTATGAAATAGGATTTTTCTTTTTATATAACTAGTTAAGCCACCCGTGAAAAAATTACTAAAATATATTATTAAATAGTTAAACATAAATATGTAATATTTACACCATGTAGAAAATATAAAAACACAAATATACATTAATTGAATTAATAAAATTGATAGACTTAATAATCGTAAAGTTTATGATCGTTTAAAAGACAATATACATTCTTACATATATACAGTAATCTTAATAAAACTAACAAATTAAAAAATATGTATAATGCATTAAAAAATTCAAATAACATTAAACTTACCAATACACATGGTGGAGATAGTGAATTAACGAATTATGATAGATTAAAGTTTGTTTTAGAATTGATATTTTAAATTTGGTATTTTAATTTATTAGTGAAAAAGATTAACAAACAAAACAAATGAGAGAAATAGTTAAGGTTTATTTGTTAAACACAATAGTCACATGTTTAAGTATTCTCTGAGTTTTTTCACAAAAATTTTTGTTAAAAAAAAAAGGAACACCTAACACAAAATTTACCAAATAAAAAAGGCAGGAAAAATTTTTGTTAAAAAGAAAATGAGCACCTACTACAAAATTTACCAAATAAAAAAGGCCAAAAAATCGCGGTACAAAATGTATCGAAACTTAAGTGGATTAATTAATATATAGTTTATCAGTGTAAAAGAACAACAAAGAAAATAAATTGGCAAAACAGTTAAGGTTTAATTGTTAAACTCAATGGTTGCAGGTATCAAATAAAAAAGACGAGAAAATCATAGTACAAAATGTACCGAGATTTAAGTGGACTAATTAATATTAATTAATATATAGATTTAAGTTACTAAATTAAAATTTTCAAGTATTCTACATAGATATATAGATTTTAATGATAAAATTGCCATATGAAGTCTGAGTATCCGACCAGAATTGGTATCATGAACATCTTGTGATTTTTTCCACCAAACACACGTCTAATCAAATTAACTTTTTTCTTTTTATTTTTTTTTATCCCAGAAGTCTAATCGACTTGTTCTAATTAGGCAATATAACGACATTTTAGGGGAAAAATTTTACGAAATTGGTTTGTTTCCTGACGTCTTTGTCCCGGTAGATCTGCCGTATACAAATAGCCTACACTTGGTTTTGTGGGTTATTAATTTCCAAAAATATCCTTGTCCAACCTTCAAATTAGATCGGAAGAGTAAGCACCCACTAGGGCTTGGCATATGATCTGAGAAACCGTTAAATCTGACTCAACCGACCCGAATGGGTCGGGTCGGATCGGGTCTGGTTACTGTAGCAATTGGGTCGGTTGGCGGGTAAGAAGGTGGAGAACCCGACCGGGTTGAGTCGGGTTCCGGGTTGACTCGGTTGTTGACTCGGTGAACCCGATTTTACATATACTTTTTTTTTCGCAAAATCATTTTTTTTTTGGTTTGTTTGAAGAGACAAGATTTGAAATTCCTTCTTTATTAATTTATTTTTCTTTTTTTGACAATTTCACTAATCCAATTACATATAAGGATTTCAAAAAAAATTACACATAAAAGATCACACTCAAAACACTCTCCACTCTCAAGAACCCTAGATATGCACAGATTCAATTCCTCCACCTCCACGTTTGAATAACCGCCGCCGCCGCGCTGCTCGTAAGAGCACTGCTTCTTGCTTGTCCGATTATTTTGAAATTTCAAACAAAGTAAAAGTGTTACACTGCTACTCATGAACCTTGAGTCCTTTACCCCAAAATTCAAGCCACACAACACAAAGTTAAAGAAAACAATCAGATTTAACCTCTTCTCCTTTCCAATTTACACTACACAAATAAGAGTATTGGACAAACCCAAGGTCGACCCCTTCGTCTCCTTGCGAACAGCTACCGCTGCCGCTGCCGCTGCCGCTGCCGCAAGGGTTCTGCGGCGGCCCCGGGGTTCTGCACGGCCGCCGCCGCCCCTCTCTCCCTTTGCCGTGTCTTCCTCTCTCCCTCTATTTCTTTGATTCTTGCTTGAAACCTTAAACCAAAGATCAGAATAAAAATAGGCCTGATTTTAGGCTTAAAACTTGGGCCAAAATTTTAAGTTAAATAAAAAAAATTCAAACCTGGTACCAACCCGACACACCGGGCCATCTGGCCGGTTTTCGGGTTGGAGAAATAGAACTCGATTGAAATCGGGTCGGGTCCGAGTTCGGGCCAAATCTGACCCGCCGGACCCCGTTGCGCAGCCTGTCCCAGACCGACAATGGCATGGGCATTTTAGTAAAGTGATTACTCCACTGGAAATTTCAAACCGAAGCTGAATAATCACCACATAATCATTTAAGATTTATTGGTTTCAAAAGTAAAAGAAAGCAAAATTAATTGCTGAAAATTGCATGCTTTGGCGGGATTTCTGTATTTTAAGGTTTTTAACCCCACTATTTCCTTCTTGATTAATGTTCAAATTCACGAAATTGAAGAAAAAGGATTATTCAAAGCTCTTTTTCTGCATTTGAATGGTGTAAAACCAGAGCTTGATTTTACTGATTTTATACTCCACCGCCCGCTAGTCACTGACAGAACTACCCTCCTCTTTCTCTTCTCAACAAAGATTCTTTTTTATTTTTATTTTTTTCCTCTCTCCTTTTTCTTGCACTTCAAGCTTCTCCCCACCTAAGATCCATTGTTAGGTACTTGGAAAACTCCACGTCTCCTTTAATTTTCATATGTACTGTAATACTTTGATTTTAGATATTCTTTTTTGAATTTTGAATATGGGGCGTTTATGAAAATGATGTATGAGCTCGTTGAACTGTGAAATGGTACTGACATTCTACTGCAAGTGTGGCGAGTGCCCGGTGACGTGTGATTTGTGAATGTTTTTTAGCTGTAAAATAACTTTTAATTATTATTATTATTTTTATTTTATTTTTTTTTTCACATTTTTTGAAAGTAAAAACAGTGTCAGTACCGCATTATTTCTACTGTATTTTGCTTTTCGTTAATTTTTCTTCAACATTTGTGGGTTTCTAAAATCCCATTTTCAGATTCTTGCTTTTGTGTTCATGAAAGAGTCATTTCTTTATTTTTGTTAGATTTTTTGGTTCTGGGGTCCAAGAATATCTTGGAACATTTGTGCTGGGAATCTGCGTTTTTTAAATGGCATTGCAAAAAGTTATTTCTTTGTCTTATGATTTCAATTAGGGATTGCATTACGGAGTATTGGCTGAGAGTTTGACTCATTCTCGTGAGCGCGAGAAGAGGTATTATCTGGATTTAACTCAAATTTGTGCTCAGGTTTATAATTTCTGTTTTCTTTTTTCCCTTTGATGTGGGTTTTTGTCTATGTACATCTCAAGATCTGGACTTTCCTTTTCACTCACTGCTGGAGGACTTCTCTTTTCAACTTTGTAATCCAACTTCCTTTCATTTATTTCTGTTGCCAGTTCTCAGTCGCGTTTGATACTAAATTCAGAATTCTTGATTGCCTAAAGTGCCTATAGGATTCTGACTTTTGAGTCATTATTTTCTCCAAATCAAATTCTCATTTTTTTTTAAACAGTTGAGGAAATTGGTGTATACTTAAAGGAGCAGATAGTGATAGGGACTTGGGCATCGAATTAGTTTGCTTTTATTGTCACCTAGTGTTTATTGAATTGCTTGATTGAAGCAGTTCGTAATGTGCATACAGTATTTCCTTTACACGTTTTTAGTATTTTCATCTGTCAATTGTAATTAATTTGTATGGATTGTATATGATTTGACGATTATAGTGCTCACACTGTTTTGATCACGAATGTACAGGACGGATAGCAGCTAATGCTTAGGTCTGGTGTGGTACAATGTCGAGGATCACCAAGTGGAAGCTCGAGAAGACTAAAGTGAAAGCTGTTTTTCGGCTCCAATTTCATGCGACAGATGTAAGATTAATCTTTAAAATATCAAAACTTATGATATTTAACTGTTCTTTCTAAAGCCATTCCCAGACAATTTTCCATTTTTGTAACCTCAATGGGGATATTGCTTTGCACTTTTGGGCATTATTGTCATCAAGTTAGGTGATTGGTTAAGAGCACACTTGTTTATATCCTGAAAATAAAAATCTGGTAGTCGGCAGCTGTGACATGGGAAATGGTAAGGGATTATAAAATTGACTTCTTTAGGCTTCAAGCATGATCTAGCGCCCAATGCATGGGGCACAAATGGAACTGACGCACAATAAGTTTATACCCGTGTCTTAAAAAAATCACATGTATGATACCAGTGGACGTAACAATATGCTACTATATAGTGCATACCAATCTGAACTTGGCAGATGCTTTCTGTAGTTCTAATTTGGACCGTGTCTCCCATTGTTAATCACAAACACACTGTATCAAACTGTAGTTCTGATTCACAACATGCCTTTTACGTGATTTAGTTTCACATCAAATTCCATATTCCTTTTTGATGACTTGATATTGCAAAGGACATTGGTCTGCCCTCGTTCCAATGTGGATGGAGACTAATAATTCTGTTAATCATTTATGTAGAATGTCATCTGAGTTGTGCAGCAATTGTCTTTATGCACTTCATTCTTTTCTAGATAAGAAGAAATGCTGCAAGCACATGCTTATATGCAATTAAAAAGCATGGCCCTATGCTATGGTATAGGGGATAAATATAATTTCATGTATATGCATCTCTTCATTTTGGAATGGGTGAAATTTGTCCCCTCCTTTACCTTCTACCACCCCAAATATCCCAAAAAATGGGTTTTTACACCCTAACATTATTTGGCATTGTGGGGAAAAACCCAAATTTGTTTCTTTCCCCCCACATTAAACAAGCTTTAAGGAAATGATAATTTGCTAGTGAAACTCCATCAATCACCGGTAAGCACAGTTTTCTGTTGATTGGATAAACTTGTGATGGTGGACATATATATGTCACTATGGATGTCAAGTTTGATATAGTTTTATATTTGTTTTTTGATGCTTGGGGCAGGGTGAGATTTTACAAACAGAAAATAAGAAAACGGTGGGAGTTACAATGTTTAAATAAGGTCGAATGTAACTTAGACGAGCCACGTAAAAAGCATGTTGGACACTACTCAAATTTTCTTTAGAAAAATAAGTTTTGTTATTAGAAAGTAGAAAGGATAATTTTTGAAATCATATTTGGCAAAATGAGGTAGAAAGTAAGTTTACCTCACCATTAAGCATACTTATATAGAATTAGTCGTATAAAGACTGCAGTCCTCTTGCGTCCAAAATGACTAAGGATTGATCACATTTTATTTTTTCAGGTTCCACAAAGTGGATGGGATAAGTTATTTATATCATTTATCTCTGCTGATTCGGGAAAGGCAACAGCAAAGACAACCAAGGCCAGTGTGAACAATGGAGCATGTACGTGTGCTGTTCCTATTTATGAAACTACAAGGCTTTTCCAAAATCCCAAAAGCAAACATTTTGACGAGAAGCTGTGCAAACTTGTTGTGGCCATGGTAGCGTTTCTATGTTGACTTAAATCAATAGCAAAGTTTCTCGAGCTTATGGCTTCAATTTTGAAGAAGATACTACAAATATAATAAACTAAAAGAAAACAAAAAGGGAAGAATTACAGGATTCAGGGTATTCTGCATCTTGTAAGATATTATGTATGTATGTTTGTCTTTAGCCTTGCATATTCTTTCCTAATGTCTTTTGAGTAGCCCACAACATCAATGTCTCCTGTGGTTAATTGTATTAGATTACTATGTATCAAATGCTAGAATAAGCATAGCTTTTGATTTTCTTGCACTGAGTTCTCTCTGTGCGAAATGATCATTGTATAACTCCAGAATAAAGTTCTTATAAGTACTGAAAGAAAATGAATGACCTAAGCTAAAGACTATGCGGGATCCTAATTGTGTTTATTTTGTATCTCTCGTTTCACATGTTGCAAAAGGGAAAAGATACTCAATTCGTGGGGTTGCTCAATTATTTTATGCTAAATGTTGTATCATTTTTGATTGACGAGAATAATGCTCACTTTTTGACAGAATGTATCTTTGTAGTATGGCAGTTTTTGGTGCTTCCAAAGTTCCAGTCTTTTAAACTTCTAGTAGCTGTGCATTTTGAGTCAATTTCTTTGGTTTCAGGGTTCTTCACGGGCTAGCATCCTTGGTGAGGCTATTTTCAATCTTGCCGATTATGCTGATGCAACTAAGCCTTATGCTGTAGCACTTCCTCTTCAGAGATGCAACTTTGGGACAATATTGCATGTAAGGGAAAATAAGAACTGCTAAGAATATTTCTATTATGATTTTTGAAAGTGTTAAGAAAACTACTTGAATGCCCCATTAGAATGAGTTATACACAAAAAGAATGTCCAGAACTGGAAGGATTCTTGTTCTTGTTTATTCTTCAGATTGTTTCTGGCATTAGCATATTTCGTATACTATGCAAACTTAGGAGCTGGAATTACCCACTGGTAGTAGCCCTTGGAGTGTAAAAGGAATTTATCTAGAAGATGGAGGAATGTTCATATTAACCTATGGATCTGTCTGGTTTCTTGGTGACTGTTGCAGCATCCACAGGGAGCTTGAGTTTGTGAAAGATTTTTGTGCTATTGGTTTTACAAGACGCACTACCAGGGAATTGAGAATGAGATTCCCTGCAGCTAGTAGATTATCCCTTCGTAATATCACAACAGGAGAAAATCTTTCTCCTTGTTTAGAGGGCAATGAGAAAAATTCTTGGTATACACGTGGTTGACATTTATAGCTTTGTCCTCACTTATCATTTGGCCCATATTTCTCTACATTTTAATTCTGGCCAGTGTAGGATCTTTCTTTCTTTGTTCATTTACTTAGAAATTTTTGCATCGGTTTACTTATCATTACTCTATTAAGTAGTTCAATATGATATCTTTAGTTTATGTTCCAGGTGACAGTCCAGCTTCTGACCTCAAAGACTGGATATAGGTACTGGACGGTTACTCTTTAATGCTAATTTTGACTTGTGATAAATTAATTGACCTTGAGATTTATTTTCTTACAGGGAATTTGAGCAGCAGAGAGAACTCAGAGAGAGAGGGTTGCAAGCAGGAGGGGATGGACACCACGGTGATAGTGGTGCAGGAAAAATATCGCGTTCTGGAGAGATTTCCATTGATCGGATGGATAAGGTCTGTTTATTTATTTTCTTCTTTCCATGGAAACAAATTGTGTATGTGATCATTTTCACTCATTTTTTGCTTATGCTATTTATATGAACTTGAATATTTCTTTGCCGTGGTCCTTGGTCCTTATAAGTATATTCTTATAAGTATGTTCTGGTGAATGCCCTGTAAACCAGTTAGGGAATATTTTTTTGGATTACATTGCTTCTTTGTGGATGGTGCAGTCTCTGATGCCTTTGCTTTTGGCTACACGTTTGACAAATTTCTGGAAATGTGATAGTAGAAATATTTAGTGATAACGATGAAATGACGACCTCACTGTGTATTGATTGGCTTCTCTGTTTATGTTCTCTACCTGCAGGACAAAGGAATAACTAGATTCAGATCAGATGCTAAAGTGCTCTCTTCAGTGGAGGAAGAAATGAGTATGAATGAAGAATATGCAGACTCAGCTGTTGGATATGATGGTTCATCCAATACCTCTGAAAGTGTATATGCTGAAAAGCATGACACTTCCAGCGCGCATGAAATAGATAGCCTCAAAAGTATGGTATCTGATGATTTGAATGGGCAGACTGAGAAAGGAGATTCATCTGATCCTCGAATTATGAACCAAGATAGTAGTGATTCGGCTTACAGGTGGAGTTCAGATAATTACACGGGCAACGGGTTGGCAATGGCTCATGAGGAGAATAATAGACTTAGTGGAGGCCTGGAATTTGCTGAATCATCTATTTTGGACCTTAAGATTGAGGTCAGCTCCTTGCAAAGCCTAGCTGATGAACTAGGTGCAGAAACACGAAAATTCTCAGACCTCGTAGTCACTGAGAAATCTTCAGTTGAAAAATTGAAAAAAGACGTCTGTGTCATGAAATTGGAATGCTTGAAATTCAAGGAAGATGTAGAGAAGCTAAATGATTTGAAATTTATCCCTCAAGAAGCAGTTAAGGAAGCCAACACCAATCAGGATGATCGCTCACTTCAGAACACTCAGGTAGAGTGGTTGAAGAAGATGTCAGTAGCCGAGGATACAATAAGAGAACTCCAAAACAAAGCTTATGCTGGCTTCCATGACAGTGATAGTCAATTTATTCATTCAGAGTTGGAAAAAGTGCTAAATATTATTCGAGATATTAGAAGTGGAAGTGGTGAAGCAGTTCACAATGGTGAACACTATTTGTCTGCCAATGGGTTTTGTTTGGACTCATTTCATCCAGAAACTGTTGTTCATCATTTTAGCATACCACCTCAAGTGTCCCAGATACCTGATTCCATTGGTGTTGTTGAAACTATGAAAGGCCAAATTTTAGATCTTATAAGGGAGTTGGATGAGGCTAAAGTCGAAAGAGAAGGCCTTCTGAGAAAAATGAACCAGATGGAATGCTATTATGAAGCCCTTATTCAGGGGCTGGAGGAAAATCAGAAGCAATTGATGGGAGAATTGCAGAATCTCAGAAATGAGCATTCTACTTGCTTGTACACCATATCTGCCGACAGAGCTGAAATTGAATCAATACGTCAAGATATGAATCATCAGATGTTACGATTTGTAGATGAAAGATGTAGTAGGGATGCCGTCAACAAGGAGCTTGAGAAAAGGGCTGCTACTTCAGAAGCAGCGCTTAGAAGAGCCCGATTAAATTACTCAATTGCGGTGGATAAATTACAAAAGGACCTTGAGCTGCTTTCTTCTCAGGTAGTGTCCATGTTCGAGACTAATGAGAATATCATTAAGCAGGCTTTTATGGAATCTTCACCGCCACATACGCAAGGACACCCAATAGTGTTGCAGAGTCGAGAATATTATGATGATAATAAATCATTGCAGTATCAGAATCAAAATTTGAGTGCCAGGAAACAGACAGCAGGTGAAGATATACTTTTGGAGGACTTGAAGAGATCCCTCTGCTTGCAGGAGGGGCTTTATCAAAAGGTTGAAGAAGAACTTGGTGAAATGCATTCATTGAACTTACACTTGGATATATATTCAAAAATTCTGCAAGAAAAGCTGCTTGAAGCAAATGCTGATATTATCATGAGAAATGGGAAAATTTATGAACTTGCAGAGGAGTTGGAGCTCTCAAATGCTGTCAAGAATCAGTTGACTGTGAGGTTGCAGAAGGCCATGAATGATATTCACACTCTTACTGAGTACAAATCTAGTTGCATTGCCCAATGCAGTGACATGGCTCTTGAAACTCAAATATTAGAAGATAAATTGGAAAATATTTCCAAGGAGAATCATCTTCTTGCTCAGAGGCTGACAGATAGTGAAGCACTTCGGATAGAATATAAAAGTTATCAAAGCAAATTTGAGAATTGTTTAGCAAAGAATGCAGAGCTGTCACTTCTGTTGAAACAGGAAGAATCAGAAAATGGGAAACTTCAAAATGAAATATCTTTTTTAAATGAAAAAATAAGGAGTCTTAAAGCTGAAACAGATGAATTAGCTTCTTTAAAGGAGAATCTTCAGGAAAATATCAGCTTTGTGCAAGATAAGTTGGCTAACTTATTGTCATCATACAATAAGCAATTTTCTGCATTGGCTTTTTTGGACAATTCTCAATGTTTCAGTTCGGAACGTGTGGAGTTCAACGAAGCCATCTTGCTGTTAGAAGAAATCCAGCATAAGGCATGTGGCAGAATTCTTCATTTGCAGGAAGAGAATAAGAATCTAGAAAGTGAACGAGTGATTGCGGAGGTGTCTTTGAAAACTGCCAGGTCAGAAATTCTGACGATGAAGCAGAAATTCAAAAATGACATGCTGGATGTATCAACTAAATTAGTTTTATCAAATTCCCTTTTGGACAACCTTCAAGTTCAACTTGAATCTGTTGCTGATAAATTCCATCTTTCTTCTGAAATCGAAGAGAAATCTGCACTGCAGGACAGAGAACTTTTGGCTGACCTTGCTCTTTTACAAGATCAGATGCAGGAATTCATGTCTAAAAATGGTCACATTTCTCGAGACATTTTAACCTTGGACACACTAGCTGAAGAACTTTGGAGGAATAAATCAATTATTATGGAGCTGATTCAAGATAAGCAAGACCTGACAGTGTCCTTGCTGGATAAAACTGGGGAATCTACCAAGCTTGCATCTGAGCTTAGTTGTGTGGAAGGAAATTTGAGAAATGTGCGCAGCGAGTTACAATTGGAAAAGGGATTCAACGACGAACTAGTGGGAAAAATTAGAGATCTTACGTCTCAGTTAAAGGAGGAGCATGACAAAGTGATCAATTTTGAACAGCAAAAATCTGAACTCGTGCACTTCAGGCAAGTGGTATTAGACCTTGAATTGGAAAAATCAAGACTCTCTCACCGTCTGGGGCAGCAAAATGGTTTCATGGAAAAGCTTCAACAAGCTTCTTCTCGTACAACTGATCTTGAAACTCTGTTATTCGAAATGCAAGATCACACAATTGCTACAGATGTTAAGCTTGCTTATGTTACAAACCGATACGAATCTCTGCTTGAGGAACTTCTGCAGATATTCAGAAGTGACATGAAGCACACGACTGCTAAACTAGTTGCATCCAATGCCCTTGTGGACGACCTTCAGTTTCAACTCAAGACTGTTGTTAACAAATTCCACCTCACTTCTGTAATTGAAGAAAACTCTGAGCAGCAGAACAGAGAACTCTTGGCTGATCTGGCTTCTTTACAAGATCAGATACAAGAACTGACATCTAAAAATGGTCACATTGCTCAAGACATGTTAGTTTTGAACACCCTGGATGAGGAACTCAAGAGGAATAATTCAACCATTAAGGACCTAACAAAGGATAAGCAAGACCTCGTTGCATCCTTGCTGGATAAAACTGGGGAATCCGTGGAGCTGGCATTTGAAATTAGTTGTCTGAAGGAAAATTTAAAGAATTTGCAGGAAGAACTAAGTGCTGAAAAGGGTTTCAAAGATGAACTAGAAGGAAAAATCAGAGATCTGACAGCTCAGTTAAACAACGAGCATGACAGAGTGGTCGGTCTTGAACAGCAAAAAACTGAGCTCGCGCACTTCAGGCTAGTATCATTGGATCTTGAATTGGAGAAATCAAGACTTAGCAGTAGCTTGTTGCGGCAGCAAAATGAGTTTATGGATAGACTTCAGGAAAGTTGTTCCCGTGCAAATGATCTGGAGAGCCTGTTAATTGAAATGCAAGAGCACTCAATTGCTACAAATGTTAAACTTGCGTATATCACAAACCAATACGAAAACCTGTTTGAGGAACTTCTGCAGCAACTTAACTCCTCAGATGGGTGCTTCTTCGAGCTTAAGAAAAAATATCATGATATGGAGGCTATGTTGAATCAGTTTCTTGAAAGTGAAGCTCACTTGACCGGAGAAAATGTTAATTTGCTTAGCTGCCTTGAAACCCTACGAACAAAATTCGAAACCTCTCTAGCTGAAAACAAGCTTCTTTCAGATTCTAACAGTGATATGAAGTATCAACTTGAAGAATGCAACAAGAAGTTGACAGTGATGGAGACCTGTTTTCCCAAGGATAATTTACAAGCTGTTACGACAGAACAGCTAAAAGATAATTTAGCAGAGGCTCAAGAGGAAATCAGTCACTTGGCCTTCTTGAAAGAGGAATTGGAAATTTTCTCAACAGTACTCAAAGGCAAACTGGATGAACAGCATGCTTATGTGACTTCACTGGAGGAAAATAGAGATGAACTTCTGATTCTTCGATCCCAATGTAATGAGCTCTCCCACAAGCTGTCACAACAGGTTTTGAAGACTGAAGAATTTAAGAACTTGTCTATTCATTTGAAGGAACTCAGAGATAAAGCTGAAGCTGAATGTTCCCATGCTCGTGAAAAAAGAGAGCCTGAAGGACCACCAGTTGTCATGCAAGATTCTTTGAGAATTGCATTCATCAAAGAACAGTATGAGACTAAAATTCAAGAACTGAAACAGCAGCTTTCTATATCAAAAAAGCATGGTGAAGAGATTCTGTTGAAACTGCAAGATTGCATTGATGAAATTGAAAACAGGAAAAAATCAGAAGCTGTGAACTTGAAGAGGAACAATGAACTCACACTCAAACTTTTGGAATTGGAAACAGAATTGCAGTCTGTACTTACAGAAAAGCGTGAAAAGGTCAATGCTTATGATCGCATAAATGCAGAATTGGAATGCATAGCTCTGAGCCTTGAATGTTGCAAGGAAGAAAGAGAAAAGCTTGAAGCTTCTTTCAGAGAATGTGAAGTGGAAAAATCTCAACTTGCGGTTGAACTTGCCTCCATAAAAGAACAAACGGAGAAATTCAGATCTTCCAGCAGTGTTCAAAGGGAGGATGCCGCTTCAGTCCTAGATGTCGAACATGTGGGTCCACCTGAGCTTGCAGAATTACCAATTGCTCAGGTAGCAAAACTCATTTAAATTAGTATTTACCCTCTAATGCGCACTAGTATTGATATTCTTTGAGTATTATGATGCTGAATTAGAGGTTATTAACTTGAAGTAATACGAGAAAGATAATATTATAGTTTATAAATGATCTCTAGTCTTGAAGCTTCTTTTTCAATATAAGGTTCTTCAACAATAAGCCTATTAAATATACATATTTTTTGTTTCTTCAATTTGATAAATCTTTCTGGACTGAAATAGTTGTTTGCAATAATTAAGCAGGGTGCTGCATCCAGAAGCAGGCATGGGATTCCTCAGGTAATTGTTGGAAGTGAATTTCCACAGAACAATGGAAATTGTTTAGACGTCGATAGTGATCATTTGGCAACCCAAAGACTGAAGTCTAGCATGGAGCACTTGCATGAAGAGGTATTTCTGTCTAAATCGTAAAATTACTAATGCCACATTGTGCAACATTAGTTCATAATTCCTAGACTTATGATTCTGATGAGTGTCTGTTTCACAGGCTTTTAACACTATTGTCTTCTTTTGCCTGCAGCTGGAAAAGATGAAAACTGAAAATACACACTTCTTAGAAGAGAGTGATTTTGATCCTAAGTTTGAAGTTCAACAAGAAGAACTCATGCAATTACACAAGGTGAGTCACTTTCTCATTTGAACTAGAATTTATATTGCTTACAAATTCTTATCTCCATTTCTTCATGTTTCGTTGGAAGGTAAATAAAGAGCTCAAAAGCATGTTTCCTTCATTTGATGAAATCTCAAGTGGTGGGAATGCATTAGAAAGAGTGCTTGCGTTGGAAATTGAGCTTGCTGAATCATTGAAGGCAAAGAATAAATCAAATATCCATTTCCAGAGGTAGGTCATTCACAATTTCTGCTATCTATGAAACCTGGATTATTGTTGGTGATTACCGTGGTCGTCATATAATATATGGGTTCTGGATCCTTATAGCTTTCCTGCTACATCGATATTCAATTAAGCCTATTGTGAAGTCAAATTTCTCACGTTTTCCCAAGCATTAAACCATTACTGGAACTTCATAATGCTTTCCGGACAAAGATTTGCCATCACAAACTGTAAAATATATAATGTAACATGATGCTTTTGCTTCATTTTTCAGTTCTTTCTTGAAACAACATAGTGACGAGGAAGCAGTATTCAAAAGCTTTAGAGACATCAATGAGCTGATCAAAGAAATGTTAGAAATCAAAGGCAGGCATGCAGCTGTAGAAGCAGAATTGAGAGAAATGCACGATAGATACTCCCAACTGAGCCTTCAGTTTGCCGAGGTCGAAGGTGAGAGACAGAAACTTACGATGACACTCAAAAATGTCCGTGCATCCAAAAAGCTCGTAAGCCCAAGTCGCTCCTTGTCTCTGGATCACCCTTCGTACAGTTAAATTGAGCCACCGGATATAGCTCCAGAACATGATGCTCAGATCTCTTGTATTGGGGTGCCCCCTTAATCTAATTTATTAGAAGGCTCGAAAGCTAAATGCTATTCTCCTAAATGTAAATAGAAATGCGGTGGCCACATAACTTTACAACCATACAAGTGCTTTGTAGATTTATGTAATTTAAAGATACTTTTCTTTTACTTTTCATTCTTCTGCCATTTTGTACCCTCCCCACTGTTACCTCCTCTTCGTTGTAATTTGTTTTGTATAGAAAATATATTGATCCAAGGTTGGGATTTCTTCTGAACTTAATTGATGGATACAAATATAGGATTCAGAATTTAAGAACCACCCTGGCTGATCCTTTGATCCACGTGCTTCCAGACAGAATCTAAAATAAATTCCATATTTGGTTATACATACAAAATAGCTAAATATGCCATGTGACTGATTTCCAAAAAAAAAAAAATTGGAAAGAAAGATTAAAAACAAAAAAACACCATGTGACAGTCCTGTATCATCATATGTTCTCAAGGTATCCATTAGAAACAAAACAATCCAATCTCAAACCAAGACATACACCCACTTTGTTTTTGCCTCTTCCTATGGAGTTCTCCATTTCAACGTGATATGAAACCAACGCATAACTCACAAAGCAATTGCATATAAACTGCAGCTGAGCCAGTAACAATTATAAGCCACTGAACAACATAACAATGCCAACGGATGGAAGGTTCAGTTGTCATCTATGCTTCTTTGAATCTATTATTAAGCAGGCGCAACACGCCTAAATGCAATCCAATGACAAACGTTGTGGGAAGCACGACTTTTTTAGGTAACTACAAGATAGAACATGAACATCCTCCTTTCTTCATGGAATCATCCTTCAGTTTGTCTGAGAAAATTCAGATAACAGTTAGCATAAAAAAGAGTAACAGAGCAAGAAGTCATCAAGGAAGAGACAAGAACAAGGCTTCCAGTAAACAGGAGAGTAGCGAACAAAGTGGCATGTCCCAGAGGGCAGATTGGATAAGAAGGGAAAACATCAATTGGTTAACAAGGGAAAACATCAAAAAATTTTGAAAAAGAAAAGCTATATGCTGTTTAGTCCAGCCTGGCATTATGTACGAGACATCAGTAGAAAGCAGATATACATAACAAGCTCCTTCAGATGTGTTATGTTGTGAGTTACCACTGTTTTTGTCTGGAAGAGGAGGACGAACAACAACATGCATCGTGATGACACCTCCAGGAACTTCAGTGAGTGGCAGCCGTGATTCCATAAGTGTTCTGTTGTCTTCCAGTATCTTTCCTGCGTTGATGAGCTTCAAGTCATTTATGGATTTTGGCCCATTATCTGCAGTATATATGAATGATCTCTGTGAGTGTTAATGCATCAACATATAAACTAAAGAAACCGAGTCCACTACAGAATCAGTAAAATAAAATGCTATCTTACTACAAAAAGAGAAGACATGGGGCTAACTTTATAACTTGGTGAATTCTGCAGACACATGCTTAGAAAGCCACTGGATCTTTATATTTAGAACTTACATTAGTGTCATCATCATAATGCTTAAGCATGTTGGATCATCATAATTTGATGCAACAGAATGCAAAAAGGCACTAACTTAACCTAACAGTTAAATCAATGAAATTTCCTACCCGCAGAAGCAAGGTTGTATAGAAGGAATCCATGGTAGTTGAGAGCAAGTCAACCGGGCATGAAGAAAAACAAGACTTCTAAGAATCACTATGTTTTTCTTGTAAGCTAAGATATAGAAATAATGAAGATAGAAAGTGCATTCCTCAGGTTATTGACTAAGGACCTTAAATGCTGGAAATTCCTACCATGCTTCAGAACCATAAGTGGAGCATAAAATTCCTGTCACCGTACAATATCAGGAAAAAAGAGAAGCTAAAATTTTGCCATCCAATGTACCCAACATGGCCTTATACTGGAATTCGTCTAGCACTGGACGGGAAAATCTTTATTGAAGCTAGAAACTGCTAAAATCTCACAACAGGCCAACTAAAACTGAAAAATAATAAAAATTTCACGATAAAGAAAAAGGTAACCTGAGAACTGTTTCACAAGAATCATGCTATTGTTACATAAAAACTTAACATAATCTTTTACATAGTCACACTTGGCAGGATCGTGTTTCTTGCATCACATAAATTGTAAATCACATCACAATCTAATGGCACACATGGATTGTGTAAAGTTTTTATGTCAAAGTAGAAGAACTGGTTTCACGATTACAGTGCACTATACAAATATGCATCTTAAAATGAATTAAAGGAAAATCAGGTCTCTATTGCGCCCAAGCAGAACATGCCAAACTGCTAATACGAACAAGAAATTGCAGGCAAATTCAAAAACAGAACTAAAGGAATAATTCAAGTATCCACACATGAATATGAACAAGGAAAAATGAATGTATAAACCAAAAATTTAAGCAGAAGCTCAAGATAAAACTAATTCCTAAAACACTTGAATTGAATCTCGTACTATCTCATAAAGAATGAAACGAAAAGGAAATTTGAAACCTTTGGGCCATTGTGCAATTATCTTTTCTTTGAGAAATGCAACAGTTGTACTGGAACTGTATTTGATTGGTCCGATGTCACTGCCATCGGCAAGCCTGAATTTGAGGTCAAGCAGTTCTTCCACAGCCATTAATGATCTTACTACAATTGATTACCTTAACTACTTACAACCCACAAATCAAACTAGATGCAGCGCCACATTAGACTGCAAAAGAAATGAAAATCCACCCCTTCTCTGTTTTTCAAGAAACGCTCAATAACTCAATAAAAGCAAGAAAGATAAACAAGACATGAAAAGTCCAGATCAAGAAACTAGCAAAGTTGACTCCTAAGTTTCACTCGGACAATCAAGATTACATAGAAATCCAATCTCCAAATTGAATTGGAATCCTTTCCAGGCACAGATCCTCAAGAGCCCGTATCAAAACTAACATATTCCGAATGAAAAGGTAACAAACCGGAACTGAAAAGATTTTTGCTATGAATTTCTTTATGAGGAATCAATTTATAAGGCTTCAGAGTTTGAAGATTATTTTCATGAAACGGTATTGCGGACTGGTGGATAATAGAATACTTGTCGCCTGAAGAATGAGAAACTTCTTAGGCATTGAATTTTTATTTCTTTAATTTCTTGATGTGGGATTAAAGAAATAAAAATTCCCTACCAAAATGGAAGGTTTTGCAAGTAAAGATTCCTTTTCTTGAATCAATCTGGAAAATATAATGACCTCGACAGCGACTGGTTTTACTCATAGTTTGCACCTCAGAATTTTGACCGGATTAATATATCTCACCATCGAACCTTAATTTTTCCACTAATCGCAAAAGACTACACATTTTTAATTGGTAAACAAGTCATTAAGAAAAATGATTGAATCCTACCCAATGGCCACGTGGTATGGAAGTTCTTGTTCAATAATGGATATCACGTCAATTTTGTTCCCTTTCAAGCAAGATCTGCAAATTTGTTGATTATTCTATCTCCACAAGTTCCGAAGTGGTGAACGTAGACTCTTAACGGAAAAGATTCCAAGTTTTGCACATAAAATGCTCGTATTTGCTGTTAGTTAAAAGTAAGATAAATCCGGAGCTAAAATTAGTTTTGATCACCGGTCACGTCTGTCTGATGGGTAGTCTCAATTTTAGACTTACCGTAATAAAAAGTTGATTCAATATAATTAGAAGAAAAATAACTAGATAAAACAGGAAAAAATTACTTTATTTATCCTACCAACAGTGAATATACTTTATTTATACCAGCTAACCACATCTAGTTTTGTCAGCTTTGTAGTGTAATTAAAATGAAAAATAAAGTTGTTATTCCATAGGACAATATTGTGCCACGAAATCTTTCCATGTTTTATGTGATCTCATATATATCTTTATGTTCATGATTATAGGAAGATTTTCTTCTCAAGTAAAAAGAAGGGGGAAAAAATTCACATGACTGTCTATCATCTTAAAGTTTCAATCTGAACAAATCATTTCCCTTATTGATTTTCATTTTATTGTTTCTTACAATGTGTGATTCTCTTTATTGATAGGAAATTATGTTGAAATTATACTGAACAGAGAGGTTGAATTGGTGGTGGAGATTTCAAAAGTTTGAAATGTGCGATAATTAATTGGCAAATCAAACGGTTCTTCTATGGTGTCAAAAGGACAGTGTGGCAACGCATCATTGTCACATTGTCCTTTGGACACCATAGAGTGTGCCGCAAACAAAATGGTGAGTAGAGATAATAATTTCTGAAATTGGCTAAAATAAGTAGACAGTGTAACCCAAAAAAAAAAAAAGAAAAGAAAAACTATGGAAATAACATGAAGGTTAAAAGTATAGCGATTGACAAACAAGGTAAGATATAGAAGTTTGTACCACAGTGCCAGATTTTTGTATGAAGTACTGGAGTGAGCGACATTGAGTTGGAGTTATCTGAAGAGGCAGGAGAATCCGCAGCCAAATTGCAAGAGCAACTGGTAGAGCAGTAGCTGTACTACACCATATCCATTCTATTTCCGATCTCCTTCAAAATTTGTATTCAATTATCATCCAAAATAATTGGTCCCATCTCAACTTTGTTTCAAAGGAAAATGAGAATTTATTGGGTTCTCACTCACTAAATGATATCAATGAATTAACTTGCAGAAAGGAAATAATTAAAAAGGGGAGCGGGGGGGGAGATCGGGGGC